>WSFP011391801.1:0-27957 GCA_009831015.1 Picea engelmannii | reverse complement strand
TTATAACAAAGGCCTTTGAGTTGGCGTTCAACCATTTCATCCCTGGTCAATTTTTGGATCTTTAATGGGGCAGAGGGAGTAGTGGGATTTACGGGTTTAGGGAGAGGGATAAAGGAGGGTTTTCGGTTTTGAGAGGATACAACTTGTTGTGCTTCTCTAATTCTTTTAGCAGCCTCCACCCAACTCAAGGGTCGATCCATGAGGACATGGGCCCGAATCTCATCCTTGAGGCCACTGATAAAATACTCTTGAAAGAAAGCATAAGTCATGCCCTCTGTTCAAAAATCCAGGCGCTCAAAGGCAGCTATGAAGTCTTCTACTGTTCCTGATTGTTTCAAATTTGTCAAATGACCCAAATGGTTGGTGTCCATGTCAAAGCATTCATAAAGCTCAGTCACAAATTGGGTCCAAGAAATATACCCTTGATGGGAAGTTTTTCTCCATTGCCACCATTGCCAATGTTCTTGATCTAGATGGAGAACACCATACCAGAATTTGGCCAAGTCATCTGTAATGCCATATAAAGAGAAATAATGTTCCATTTGAGTTACCCAACTAGTGGGGTCTGAGCCATCAAATTTGGTCACATCCACCCGTAGAAGGCGTAGGTCATGTTGAAAGTGATGGGGCTGAAACGTATGGGAATGGGAGGAATGTTCACCTTCAGTATTTGGAGGTGTGTCAGAGAAAGGGTCATCTGTAGGGATCTTCAGTTTGGTGCAGAGTGATGCAAAGACAGATTCAAGCTGGGTGGTCAGTTCTTGTTTGACTTCCTCCATTAAGGACTGCATGGTTGTATTTATGGTTGTATTGATGGATGTATCGATAGAGGAAACAATAGCACTGAGTTGTTTCACTTCTTTTTGGGTCTCAAGGAAACCAAATTGCAAGGTGTTGAAGTGAGCTTCCAAGTCTTAGCTATGGGTATGGGCCATGAGGATGGGTGAACTGAAAAGGGGCGGGCGGGGTCAAAAATTTTACCAAAAAATGATATGGATGAATGTGATAAGGGCGAAGAGATGAATCCAATGGAATAGGTCTCAAATAATGGTGAAAAAATTTCCAGACTTTTTTTTTTTTTTTTACACATGCAGAGTTATACTCCGGTCTGAAGAATATTGCAACGATGAAATCCCCAAATGATTAACCAAAAAGAAATGTGTATTTACTTGGCAACCCGAACACAGTTGCGCAACAATAGATCTTTTCTGTTTTAATTTGTTTATGTTTCTGTCCCCCAAGGGTTAGGTATTCAAGGGTTCTACAGACAAGGGTTTTCCCTGTGCTATAGCTCTCTGATATACGTGTCGGGTCCAATAGTAGTACTCGGACCAATATCTCAGGGCACTAACTAAGGAGGATAGACCGTACCCTTAGCCGTACTACCCAACTACCCAGGTACTAGAGAGTATCTTCCCGAGTGTTGTTCTCGGTGGCACTATAGCAGTCAGGTGGCCAATTGGTTTATCTAAAGAGGGATTTAGGAAATCTAGGCCGATCCGTACACAGGTGTTGTCTGATGCGCTACCACTCGAAGGGGTACCAACAGGGGTTACAAGGGTGGCCAATAGATGTGCTCTTAAGAACCACTTGTATTTCCTGCATGTATGAATCCCTCAATGACAGGTTTATGTGCATAATGACATATCTTTGTGGATTAAAGACGTTGGAATACGTCTCTACCCTGAAAAAAATTCCCACAATTTCTGCCAAGGAAAGTGCTCTGATACCACTTGTAATATACCAGATATAAAAAGTATGCAGAACATAAATAAAATGCTAGAAATGGCAAAATAACGGTAATATAACCAACATTATCTCCATAATAACACATAAATGATATAAGAATAACAACATAAATAACACTTTGATTCAGAAAGCAATGTTCACGGGCCTCTTCAAGGGGACAACCTCCAGTCAAGAAGTGCTCTATTACATTAATCTCCAAGCTAGGGTTTTCATACCCTCGACCCTTATTTATACTAAATATGTCTATCAAGAGAAGCATCTAGAGGAAGATCCTTCTAGAAGCAGAAGCTTCTATTACGTCTTCTTACATTTGCCTTATTCTATTTTATTGAAAGGCCTTATTAATATTGACCTTTATTACATCATAATATATTGATCTACCTATGTGCGGGTTAGGACCCTAACAAAATCTAGCCATGTGATTACAGGTGTTGAAGTCGAACATGGTAGAAACCACTTGATTACCGGTCAATGATCAGAACTATTAACAAGTGCAAGGAAAATCACCATTAATGTCAATGACTCCCAAGGTACTCTAGTACAATCCAATGAATGTGAATTAATGAGATGAAGTCGAACACTCGGTGGAATCTCTCGATCGGGGGTTAATAATGAAAACCCACTGTCGAAAGCGAGGAAACCTACCATTGAGGCATGCAAGTTCCAAGGTACCAATTAGTTTCTAAGTCTAATTCCTAGATAATGAGTTGAATTCAATAGGAAAAGGCTCGTCACAGGAGGGCCTTAACGCATCCCCCATCAATGACACGAAATGGGTAACAAGATTTGAAGTACATCAGAGTAACCAATGACTTAGGACTGACTCAGGGATGGTCGATGCAATAGAAGGCTTAAGGACTGCAGAAATGGTCGACGCAATAGAAGGATTTCCGAGTTGAACTTCTCTTTGAACATATTGATGACACGACAAACGTCTTGGAAACACTGACTCAACAACAGGGATCACAAACCAATTTGTAATCTTATAAAGGAGTATGATCAAGAGACAAGTGGATTTTCCAACCTAGACACAAAGCGAGTGAAAGGGTGTCATGTTCAAAAGCGACTCTTCCATATAATACATGTTTAGATACATTTCTTTCCCAATTTTTCCCCCACCATCTCTGGCGAGTACCTCTTTATTTTTACATAAGCTTGAGGAGGATAACATATGCCTGTAGATGTAAGCTCATCCTTTGGACGAGTCCCTTGGAGTATGTTTAATGAACCCTAAGAAGGAGTGATTTGGTCCCATATGGGTCTTTCGATGTTTGTTTAATGAGTCCAAAGATATAAAACTCAGGTGTTTTCCATGTTTATAGAGTCTGAAAAACGCTTAAAGAGAAATCTCTCAGTTCCTTTTTTGTAAAATAGTTCGATGAGATTGAAAAAGTGATAAATTATCACTCATCAAACATTTTCTTCAAATACTTTTACGAGCATGAAAAGAAAAAGATCGCTCGACAATCTTTTCATGTTTAGAGATTCTGAAAAGAGATTAAAGGGAACTCCAGGGGGTTTCCTTTTTCGTATAACCTTTACAAGTCCAAAAAAGTGATAAAATTATACTCAGTTACATTCTCATTGATTTGCGAGCATGAGAAAGAACAAAGACTAAGCTCGGGATTGTTTTCATTTTTACACAAGCTTAAAACAAAACAAAACTATGCTTGGGATATATTTTATTTTTACACAAGCTTAAAAACTAAACAAAACTATGCTTGGACTTGGTTTCATTTTTACACAATCTTGAACCAGAGGAAACTATGCTTGAGGTAGGTGGTTTCATTTTTACACAAGCTTGAACCATAGAAAACTATGCTTGAAATTCCCAACTCATTATTCACGGATGGTTGGTACTTAGCCCCCATCTTAAGAAGCTAGTGGCTTAACTTCAGCATGAAGTCCATAGGCTAGAAGAAATTCCCCCCAAGCTTTGTTTCATCCAATGGCACAAGCAGATGAGATGAAGCTTCAAATACTATACGTATGACTTGACCCAAATGGAGTGGGGGAAGTTGTTTCATTTTTTAATGAGCTTGAAACATGAGAAGAAATATGCTCGTGACTCGAGGTATAACCTCCAGACCATTGTTTCATTTTTTAACAAGCTTGAAACAGAAATGGGAACTATGCTCATAAGCTCTGTTTCATTTTTTAACAAGGTTGCTACAGATACGTGAAAACTATCCTAAGTTGGTTTCATTTTTTAACGAGATTGAAATCAGAAAACCATGCTCAAGGATGGTTTCATTTTTTAACGAGCTTGAAATCAAAAAATCATGCTCATAGCTGGTTTCATTTTTTTAACGAGCTTGAAATAAAAAAATCATGTTCATCCATCTCTTCTTGATCATAGTGCTCTGGAAGGACACCATGTCAAGGGATAAAAATCGGTCATGGATTCCAAGATATCTTCACTGGACAAAAGAAACAAACTCTGGAAGGAACACATGTTGAGGGCCACGACAGGGGTAAAGAGATCAAGCTCTAAAATCCCTATCAAAGAGATCACTATGTCAACTACTGGATCTAAATCACCAGAATCTGAAGTCATGGGAGATAATGCCACATAATTAACCTGTGGCAGGGATGATACCATATGCATATAATAACCATTTAGGGAGGTCATCCAGTCAGGATCGATGAATGAAAGTTGATCAATAGTCACAATTCTTCCATCGTGAAGGAAAGATATCACATGAAAAAGAGTGGACACAATAGCTTTCATGGCATATACATAATCCTGCCCAAGGAGTAAAGAGAAATCCAAGGGGTCTTGGACTATCATGATGTCAATAAAGATAGTTTTCCATCCCAAATTTATGGGAAACTGAGGAAGGGTCCCTAAAGGTTGACTAGTTCTTCTGTTAAAAGCTAATAGATTCTGTGTAATCGGTGCAAGTTGAGGACAACCCAAATCTTGCCAAGAAATAGAGGACAAAATAATAATGGATGCACCTTCATCTATCAACGTCTGAGGAACGTCCCGACCACAAATATGTACTGTAATCTGGAAAGGAATGTGAGAGGGAAGATGAGGTCCAATTAGCACACCCCAATTAAAAAGTATGGCGTCATTACTTGGAGGAGGTTCCATGGGAGAAGAAAGAATGCCCCCCGTCATGGTATATTCTATATCAATGAGAAAAACATGGGCAATATCAAGTTTACTCTCTAGCAGGAAAGTAGGATCGATCGATGATGAGATCAGATCAACCACTTGGGTTTCATTCACCAAGGGAAGAATGGGGTCGATGAGTGGAAAGGGATCGACCGATTGGGTTTCACTCTCTAACGAGAGAGTGGGATTGATCGAGGATGGGATCGGATCGATCACTTGGGTTGCACTCTCTAATGGGAGAGTGGGATCGACCGAGGATGGGATCGGATCAACCACTTTGTCAACTGGTTCAACTAAGGACGTGACCATATTGACTACATGATCAACCAGACTGACCGATGAAGGGGTCAGATTGATCAATTGATCAAATATAGGTGGGTCGAGAGTAAGCTTGCGATAAGCAGCTGGAAGTTGGGGCTGTGAAACAGTCATGTCTTCCAACAATTTCGAGGCTTCATCCATATGAGGGAAAAGGTGAGTTATATGAATCCATTTTCATAACATACACGGGAACTTGACTATACTTTTTTTCTTCCCAACGGTATTCTGACTAGTTGACACTTGGTCACCATCATGTTGTTCAGATGCTGACGACATGGGTTGGAGAGGGCATGTAAACCATGCTTCTATAACCTTGGATAGACCAGGGAAATATTTAAGAAGATGGCTACCCTTACAAAGCCTACAAGGGTACTTGGGCTTAAGGGTTGTTACGGTGATCTTGGCACCATCAAGACTCCCGACATGATTAATAGTAACTAGTTTCTTTCCAACATTTTCGACAGTGATTGGAAGTCTTGATCCTTGTTTATTTTTCTTCTTCTTATTCTTCCATTTATTCTTCTTCATATCCACTAAGTTACTAGCTTTAGAGATTTCACTTGGTGAAGAAGATGAAATGGAAGAAGACCTTGCAAGTGAAGAAGTCAAAGAATATCTTACTGGTGAAGAAGGTGAAGGATCAACATGAGGTTGATGTTCTTAGGGGGAAGTGCTTACAACCGAAGCACTAGATGCATTCAGGATTACCTGAGTGGAAAACAACCATACTGGTAATCCAATTGTGAGACCTAGAAGGATCAAAGTAGTGATGTGAGGAGGACCAATGTTTTCGTAAGAAGGAAAAACAAAATTTTCCCCTGGAAAAGGGGTTCCTTCATTGGTTGTTTCAGGAATTCATGCCATTAAAATAAATATCCAATATAGAGTCCACTAGGGAAAACAAACAACACACGCTAAAAATCTAGAAAGCAAGCAATCAAACAAAAACCTTTTTACAATGAATGCACTAGTTGGTGATGAAATCCAACATCGCAGGATCAAAGTAAGAAAGGGCTAAGATAGAGCGGGTGGAAAATTTACATTGACGACCTGCTTAATGGACTTACGCCTTGGTGCAAGCTCTCACACATAATCATGAGTATAACCTCCAAGGAGCCTGAGTGAGTTTGGATAATATCGATTCCAGGTACCGTGAAGACCTGCCCCTCCACATTCACCTCGTGTAAAGACCCTAAAGAGATAGGCCACTAAGGTTACCAACTACTACAATGATGCATGGGGAAACAATTGACAGTCCGATCTACACGCAAAGGAAGAGTATCTAGCCTGAAATCAACTCGAAAGGCTTCCACTCATCATTGTGGGTATACCTTTCAAGCGACCCCCATAATACGCGCAATCTCTACACCAAGATCAACAAAGTAGGGTGAGTAACTCTTCCGGTCTCAATGCGACCTTAGGTTTGACCCTTGTGTGAGAAGGGCTTCTCAGGACAAAATAAAATAAGTAGATTTCACTGCTCCCTGAATCAAGATTCTATATTTGTTTGCAGCTTTGGAAAGTTATCTTTCACACCTATTCCAAATCCCTACAACTAATCTAATTTAGGTTTGCTACCAGAAAATATAAAAATGTCTAATCAAGTTGTATAAGTGCTTTATTTTTAAGGTTGTTGTTAGTCAAAAGGATAATGGCATGGACAATATGGTGTTTTGACCGATTTGAAAGTTATGCAAAGAGATGAATATGCAAACTTTTCATTTAGATGAAATCTATGCTATGAGAAGGAGAAAAAAATTATCATTCCCAGATGCACAATGTCCCAAAATTGATTAAACTCATTAATACCAAGATTCTCAAGAAATGAGCAAAATAGACTGTACACCAATACACGATTCATGCCCCCCCCAAATGCAATTTTGCTACTTCAAATTCAAGGATGCCCCCAATCTAATGCAAAGAAAGAAATAAGATTTTTGTTTCAAAGATAGCTAAAAGCAATAGAAAATCACTTCAAAACAAATCAACCCAAACAAATTTTCTCTTTTAACACGAATTATTCAATAAGAGAAAAATAAGTTCTTTCACCGAACAATTCTAAATAAAAAACAATGCTTAGTAACAGAAAGACACTTAAAGAAAGAGATACAATCTTTAAAAAGAAAACAAAGCAAAAAATAAGGCAAATATGGTTGAAAGCAAATTCAAATTTTGTCAAGATGATTGTAATCAGACCCAACAAATCACCCCAGAACCACATCAGAAATCTGGGCAGGGAAAACCACCAAAAAACAATTTTTTTCACAATCTCCATAGGATGGAAGACGAACACAGTGTGGAAATCCTTGATCACCGCAGGCCGAAAATGTGTAGGGTGCAGAGTTTCCACACTAATATAAAATGGCAGTATGTAGAAATCCTAAGTTGTCGCACTATCCCTCAAAGCAGGGTGCGAAAATCAAACAAAAATGGAAAAAAATAAAGAATTAAGAAGGTTTTCCAGTGAAGTTTACCAGTCAGAGAGTCAAGATGGATCTTCCAGTGACTCAGAAAACAAAAACCAAGCAATCAAACACAAAATCAAGACAAACTAGGAAAATAATTTGTTCCCCAGTTTAGTCGCCAATTTTGTTATCGGGCTAATTGTTAAGTGCGGACATAAATCAATCCCCCTAGATCCACCTGGATCTAGAAAAAAACAAGAGAGGACATGACACTTTCCCTAAGTTGCTATCATTGAATTTAATACCAAAGAAGGAATGGATGACATACCTTTAGATATCGCTTCCTTATATCTTTGTTGTCCCTTCTTCTCTCTGGTGCTCTTGTGAGATCAAATTTTCAATGACACAAACCAACCAAAGTGAAAGAAACAATTGTAGATTCAATGAAAACCTAAACATGTGATCAAGGAGTCATGTAATAAAATGCTAATTATTTTATGGGAAAGAAACATGCCACCGTATCATATTAAGTAAAAGTGGAAGATACAACCAAATTGCCTTGATGTCACAAGTTCCCTTCAACAGTTCCTTGATTCCCAGGCACTTCTTGCTCCAAGGATTCTGAGACCATGGACCCGATAGCTACTCACAATCTATCTTGACAAAGAAAAGCTCAAATCCAATATACCAGCTCCAAAGAATCCAATCTAAAAAACCCAAGCTTCATCCAACTAACTTTCTCCATGAGAGCTCCTCTCCTTTTATAAGTTGAAGAGGATAAGGTGAGGAGGTTAGGATGATCCCACTACATCATGAAAGTGAGTAAGATCCAAACCATTTGGAGGCCACCTCACCATAGAAGCTTCTCCTTCTAGAAGCATTGAGAAGACGCTCATTTTTCCCACGTACAAAGGCTGCCACACCCTAGCTATAGTGTAGCCTATGAAAACTACACAACCTAGCTATAGAGAAAGGTGTGGAAATCAGACATTTCTGCACCCTACATATAGAGAAGCCTACAAAAATACTCCTTAATAGGGTTTTTACAAAGGAAAATACGACTTCTTCTCTCAGTAAAAGTTCTTCTCCCTTCTTTCTTTAGGAATTTAGGTCACTTACCCCTCTGAAGGCAATAAATAGGTTTACATCATTAACGATCATAAGGGTGATGAAAATAATGTGTAACACTCCATAATAAAATATATAACAATAATTGATTGTAAAAATGTGATGATATTAGAAGGATAGGGCCTGCCTATATATATTCCCTTTATGGTTTATGAAGATTCACGACTTTTTAGTCATGACCTTTAATTACATTAATGTTTATTTTACTTATTTATTTTAATGTCTTTTTATTATTTATTTATTGTAACAGGTAGTCCCACACTAAAACCCATAGAAATATACGTCCAAATAGTAAGTGGAATTAGAATTGGTTGGAGTGTGTCAGGATTTTTGACAGTATCACCCTTATTGCATTGACATATATCACATTTTTCCACAAAGGTGGAAACGTCCTGTTTCATTCGATCCCAAAATAATGAGCATTTGACATATTCATAAGTTTTGGTAAAACCCGAATTCCTTGCAGTAGGAGAAACATGAAACTCAGAGAGCACCTTGGATTTAAGGTATGAATATTTTCTTAAATATAGGTGACATTTATAGAGAAACTCTTCATTGTGCCAAGAGTACCTTGGAGCAACTTGAGGATCTTGTTGTAATTTTTGGATGAGGCTAGATATTTTTGGGTTGTGCAACCATTCTAGCATACATCCTGAAGCCAATCGACGATAAAGAATGAGAGGGAAAATAGGGAACCTTCTTCTTCATATTTCATGGAAAGAGCATCAACCACCACATTTTCTTTACCCTTTTTAGTAAATGATCTCATAATCACAGCCAAACAACTTGGTCACCCATTTTTTTTTCTCTAGGGATGAAATGTGTTGTTCAAGGAAGTACTTGAGGCTTTGATGGTTCATTTTAATTTGGAAGCATTGTCCCAATAGATAAGGGTGCCATAGATTCATTGCATGAAAAATAACCATCATTTATTTTTCATAGATCGATTGGCCCAAATGTTTCTCTGACAACTATTTACTAGTGAAATCCAAAGGGAATCCATTTTCCATGAGGAATGCTCCAATTCCTCTCCCTGATTCATCACATTCTAGAACAAAGGTCTTGGTGAAATCAGGTAGGGCCAGTATAGGAGTAGTGAACATTGAGTCCTTCAAGGTTTGCAAGGATTGGTCTGTTGTTGGAGTCAAACTGAAGGAACTATTTCTAAGGAGAGCTATTAGGGGGGGCACAATTTTTCCATAATTTTGAACAAAATTGTGATAATATCCCATTAAACCTAGGAAACCATGCAGAATTTTAATAGTTTTGGGGTGAGGCTAATTCTGCATAGCTTCAATTTTCTTAGGATCCACCCTTACACCATCCTTCCCAACAGTATAACCTAGGTCCTCAACTTCAAAGACACCAAAATCACATTTAGACTATTTAAGGAAATTCTTTTGCATGGAGAGGATATGGAGAACTTGATCTACATGGGTGAGATGGGTTGGCCATGTTTTACTATAGATGAAAATGTCATCAAAGAAAAATAACTCAAAGTGATGGAGGAAAGGATGAAAGACACGATTCATGAGACTTTGAAAAGTGGAGGGAGAATTACAAAGATCAAAGGGAATTACCAAGAACTCATAGTGGCCCTCATGAGTGTGAAATGCCATCTTGGAAATGTCTTCCTCTTTCATACATATTTGGTGGTAGCTAGAACAAAGGTCGAGTTTGGTAAAGTATTGAGCCCCACTAAGTTCATCCATAAGGTCATATATGATGGGAATGGGGAATTTGTCCTTAATGGTAATTTTGTCAAGGGCATGAAAATTAGGACACATGCAACAAGTTCCTTCCTTCTTGAGAACCATGACAATAGGGGTAGAATAGGGGCTAGTGCTAAGATGTATAACACCCTCTTGTAACAGTTCGTGGAAATCCTTCTCAATTTCATTTTTTTGAGAAAGAGGATGACAATAAGGGTGAACATTGGGAGGAATATTGCTAGGTATTAAAGGAATAGGATGATCATGGTTGCCACAGGAGGGGGGAAGGCCCTGGGGTGTTTGGAAAATAGTGTGATGGCGTGAAAGGATAGCTTAAAGGTTGGAGTGAACCAGGGGTGTGTCAACTGCTTGAATGGAATGGAGTTGGAAAATGATGCAAGAATGACATTTTTTGAGTAAATTTTCCATGTGGTGGGAACTAATGACCTTCGAAGAGCCTGCAATAATGCCTTGGAGTTTATATTTTTGGCCTTCCTGTTGGAATTGGATGGTTAACTACTTAAAATCCATGAGTATGGGTCCTAGGGTGTGTAACCATTTTGCACCAAGAACAATGTCAAAACCACCCATGTCAATAGAAAACATGTGATATTTCGAATTATACTGACCAATTTGTAAGCGCACATTTTCACAATGCCCTCCACATTTCATGGAATCACCATTGGCAATCATGATTTGAAAATTGTTGACAACGTGGATATAGAAATTGAATTCCTGGGCAAGGAAATGATGAATGAAATTATGAGTGCTTACACTGTTAATTAGGATGATAACTTTCCTATGCTTAATATAACCAATCAATTTGAGGGTTTGAAGAGCTGAAAAACTAGTGAGAGCATGTAGTGAAATCAATGGTTCAACTTCAAGAGGATTCACGAGTGGTGTGATATCATTGGTTGGTGGTAGCACTACATCAGGTGAAACCTCAACATCTTCATCAAGAACATCCTCGAAAATGGCCATAAAAAGTTTTTGTTCTTTACACTTGTTCCTTGGAAAGTATTTATCATCACAATTATAACAAAGACCCTTGAGTTGGCGTTCAACCATTTTTTCCCGTGTTAACTTGTGGACCTTGAGAGGATTGGCCTGAGGGGTAGGGTGTTTGGGTTTAGGGCGAGGTAAACAAGGGGGTTTTCTACCTTGGGCCAATATGGCATGTTGTGCCTCCTTGCCATGCTTAGTGGCTTCCGACCAAGTCTAAGGGCGAGCCATGCTAACCTGGGTGAAAATTTCATCCATGAGGCCACTGATAAAACATTCCCTGAAGAAAGCATCTGTCATGCCCTCTGTTTGGAAAACCAAATGCTAAAAAGTAGCAATATAATATTCCACTGTTCCATACAATTTCAACTTGGTCAAACGTCCTCAATGGTGGGTGTTCGTGTCAAAGAGTTCATACATCTCTTCAACAAACTATGACCAAGCTAGCCTTGGCATGCATTGTGATGCCATTTCCACCATTGCCATATTTCTAAATCCAAATAGAGAATTCCATAACAAATATTGGTTAACTCATCAACGATACCATGCAGTGAGAAATAGTGTTCCATATGTGTAACCCAAGCTTGTATATTAGATCCATCAAATTTTTTGACCTCGACTCTAGGGAGATGGGGGTCACAAGGTGGGGGGTTAGAATGAGAGTGTAGAGACTCATTTGAGTCAACACCTTCAATAGAGAGAGGTGGGTCAGAGGAGGAAGGACCCTAGAGTTTTTTGATGAATTCGTTGAGAGAAGAATGGACTTCGATGATTTGGGTATCGAGATCATCCTGGATTTAGTCCATTTTTGCATGAATGGCCATAATTTCCCTATTTACTTGGGCCTAAAGGGTAGTAAGTTGAGTACTAATTTTCTGATTGGTTTCTTCTTGGAGGGTGGGAGACATGAGTGGATGAGTGGGACACAGGGGAAAAAAGTTAAAAATGAGAGGTATCACAATGATCATGGTGAAAAGGGGAATCCAATGAGATAGGTCTCAAATAAGGGTGCACGTAGGTAACAAAAAAGGTTAAAAACGATGGGTATAAAAATGATCAGGGAAAAAAGAGGAATCCAATGAGATAGGTCTCAAATCTGGGTGTGAGAATGTAAAAAACAAGGTTAAAAATGACTGGTATCACAACAATTAGGGAAAAAGGGGAATCCAATGAGATATGTCTAAAATAAGGGTCTAGGGAGGTAAAAACAAGTTAAAAATTATAGGTATCACAACGATCCAAAAAAAAGGGTAATCCAATGAGATATGTCTCAAATAAGGGTGCTGGAATCCTTTTCTTTTTCCCTTTTTCTTTTCCTTTTTTTTTTTACTTCCCTAAGGTTTTATGCAGTTCTGAATGATATCATAGTATATAAATGCCCAAATTCTTAATAGGAAAAAATGAAATAAATGTATAGTAATTTTCACAACCCGAATACAGGAGGAAAAGTTGCAGGGAAATATATCTTCTCTATTCCTTTTCTGTTTGTAATTTTTTCAACCCAAATGCCGAAGGAAAGGTTGCACATAAATAGATATTTTTTGTTCATTTTTTGTTTGTTTCCTTCCCAAGGGTTAGGGTTTTCAATGTTGCTACAAACAAGGATTTTCCCTGTGCTATAACTCTTTGATATACGTGCGGGGTCCAACAATAGTACTCGGCCCAATATCTCAAGGCACTAGGCTAGACCGTACCATTAGTCGTACTACCCGATTACCCAGGTACTAGAGAGTATCTTCTCGAGTGTTGTTCTCAGTAGCACTATAACATTCAGGCGGCTAATCAGTTGATCTATGGTTGTTTTCAGGATAGCTAGGGGGTCTCCTGTTATACTAGAGGTATGTGGAATCACAAATCTGTATACATGTGATGTCTGATGAGATACCACTCGAAGGGGTACCGATAGGGGTTACAAGATTGTCCAACAATGTGAGCTTAAGTACCTATTGTATTTCCTGCATGTATGCTTCCCCGACCGTGTATTTATGCACTGAACGATAGATCTTTGTAGCTTAAATACACTAGAACACATCTCTACCCTAGAAAAAAAATTAACAAACAAATCCTGCCAAGGAAAATGCTCTGATACCACTTGTTAGGCACTAGATCTATTATAATAGCAGAAAATAGAAATATTGTAGTGAATACCAACAAAATAAAAACAAAGAATACAAATCTAACAACAAAAAAACAAAATATATGGAACCACAACACCAAAATAGTACCTTTATTGATAGGAAACAATGTTCACTTTCCTCTTTGAGGGGGAAACCTCCAACAGAGAAAATATCTATTACAATATTTCTCAAGACAAATCTTTCTCATGCCTCCTACTCTTATTCATACTAATTCTTTCTTCTAAAAAACATTTGGATGAAGATCTTTCTCGAAGCGAAAGTTTCTATTAGGTCTTATTACATTGAGTTGTTCATGTTTATTAAATAAGCCTTATTAACTAATGACAACCTTTATTACATGGAAAATATATTATTCTATCTATGTGAGGGGTTAGAGAGGTTAGGTCCCTAACAATTTCCTTCAAAGTAATTAGTTCAGAACTGCTTTCTATCATTTGATTTCCTACACATTTCCAACCTTTGATCATTTTCAACCCTTTGCTACCGACAATTTCATACTGCACATACAATGCATAACACCTATTAAGTTTGTACGAACCCTAAGTTGACAAGTAAATGAGGATACCAAGGGTACAGTAAATAATTGTTGCTATTCTCGGGACCATCACTTTTTTGCGCTATTGCAGGGGAGGTGCTGAAGTTTGCATGTCCTTTTATTTTATTTTTTGTTTTCTTTTGTGTGACTTGGAGGACTAAAAAGGATACCCTAGTCACAAGGCCAAACTCACTATGGAGTTTCTATAGTGTAAAAATACAAGTGCTTTCACTTCGTGTGGATATTGATTACCCCTTGTCAAACTCTCTTTTTGCATTAAAAATTAGAAAAAAAATAGTTTTTCACTTTCTTTTGATTTCATGAATGACTAGACCTAGAGGTAGAAAAGGAAAAGTTTTACCAAAAACCCCCACCACAAAATAATGTCCAAGCAATCCAGATATTAGTCCTAAAATACTAGAAGATTTCTTGGAAAGGGAAGCTAGAGAATTTGAGAATATTTTAGAAGAGAGTTAGTCCTCACCTCATGTCATGGATGGTGAAGAAGAAATATTTGAGTTCCCTATTCATGAATCTAATGGAAAAGCCAAGATGAAGAATTTTGATCCTTCTGCTTTACCTCATTTGATGGGCTTATCTCTAAAGATCCTGACACTATATTGTTTGAGTTTGCAGTTATATGAAAGACACATGATTATACCACTGATGAAAAAAAGTTCAAAATTTTTCCTTCTACCGTGAAGGATTCAACTCTAAGATGGTTTTTGAGTTTGGAAGGAAATAGTATCACAACTTGGGATCAAATGAAAAACACCTTCAGTGAAAGATACAAAGACTATTGTAGAACAAGAGATACAAGGGATGGGATTTTCAGAATGACACAAGGACCTAATGAATCTCTAGAAAAATTTGACGAAATATTTCAACTAATATACAAGAGAGCTCAAAATTGCACTCTGGATGAAGATTCACTCAAGCTTGTCTTACTCAAAGGAGTAAGAGAAGATTCAATGGAAACATCGAATATCCTATCCAATGGAGACATCTACCAGTTTGAGTATGATGATATCAAAAGAATATTCAAGAACCATTCAAGGTCTTCTAGAAAGAAAGGTAGAAACAATAGAGGGTTGATCTCTCCATCTTATAACTCAACAACTCATATAAAGCATGAATTAGGAGGATTAATAGAATATATCAAGACTAATATTTTACACTCTTTAGCCATGTAAATGGATACAATGCATATAAAGAAGAAACAATAGGAAGACGAGAAGGCATTGGATGTCTATTGTCCCAAATGCACTAAAAATCATCCTATAAATGAGTGCCCTTGAGACCTTATAAATGTTTGTTGAATTTGTGAGGAAAATCATCCAACTAACAAATTTCCTTCTTTGTTCGACAACACAAGTATTCCAACAAAGGAAGAACACCTTAAATAACCTCTCACACAACCATATCAAAGATCAACACACCGATGTTTTTATGTGGTAAAACCCCTGCGGGGAAACATCTATGACCCCAACCAACACAACCAGTTGGAGAAGTTTATTAATGCAAAAGAAAAAGAGATCATGGAACAATCAGAGATATTCTCAGAGATATTTTACAAGAGATATTCTCACAATCGATCATTGGAAAATGACCCTCCATTATATTTAAATAGAGATCATGGAACAATCAGGTGTTAAGCCACGGATCAATGGTTGTTAAGATCGAGGAGAATATGAACCGTTGGATCACTCTATGTCGGGAACATGTCGTGATCGCCGGATTTCCTAACTACGAATGCATACTAAAGAAACACACTAAAAATACACTTTTACCTAACGAAACATTAGACCAAGTAGATCTTAACTAAATCCTAAGTGTCTAAATATCCTAACATCCCCCCTTAAGAAGAACTTGGGATAGGATTGAAGGATTTACAATAGTGACAAAATAGGAGAAGGAAGGATGAATTAGAGTCTATCTCCCCTTGATGACAACTTCATGAACTCCTAACATAGATCGAAGTTTGGAAAACTTCACTTCTGTAAGAGACTGTGTGAAAATGTCTGCAACTTGATATTCTATAGAGAAAAAGAAAACTTCAATAACTTGATCATGAATTAGATTTATGATGAAGTGCATGTGTAGCTCGATGTGTTTTCTGTGTTGATGTTGAACTGGGTCTTTGGTGAGCTTGATGGCACTCTGATTTTCACAACAAAAGCTGGTCGGATGATGCTACTGGAATCCAAACTATGAAAGAATCTATCGAAGCCATAAGGCTTCAAGACTTTCATTTACCATTGCTCACTACTCTACTTTTGCTGAAGAAAGTGCATTATCCTATTGTTTCTTACAATCCCAAGCGACAGGTCCTGAACCAAGGCTGAAAACATAACCTGCAGTATACTTCCTATCATCAGGGTCATCGACCCAATCTGAATCAGTGAAACTGACCAGTAAAGGAGCCCCCCTAAACTGTAATGTATCCCGAACTAAAATGTACCAGAGACATAGAGAAGTATCCTTTTAGTTTCTTTCTGATGGATTTCATGGGGTGTTTGCATATACCAGGCAACAAGACCAACAACAAAGGAAATATTAGGATGAGTATGAGTCAAGTATAAGAGGATACCAACTAACTGACGGTACAAGGTAGCATCAACTTCGGGAGAAGTACAAGTGGAAACAAGCTTGATCTAGACTGGAAGGGAGAAGGGGCTGGTTTACAATCATCCATGTGAAAGAGATGAGGAAGGTCACAAGCATACTTAGATTTGGAAAGAAAAATTCCTTCATTGGTTTGCAAAACTTGGAGGCCAAGGAAATAGTTGAAAAAGCCTAAGTTTGTCATTTAGAATTTCTTCTTAAGGCTGGTTTTCACATGGTTTAAAAGTTTTGAGTCACTACAAGTAAGGATAAGGTCATCAACATAAAGGACAAGGATTATGAGATGGATTCATACTTGCTTGGTATAGACATTAGGATGAGAATGGCATCTAGAGAATCCAGTGGCAATAAGAAAGTTGTCCATTTTGGCATACCAAGCTCGAGGAGCTTGCTTAAGACCATAAAGATATTTCTTAAGGCAACAAGCAAGGCTAGAGTCATTCTGGACATATCCTAAAGGTTGTTCCATGTATATTTATTTTTGCAAATATCCATGAAAGAAGGAGGATTTAAAATGCATATGATGTACCTCCCATTTACGTGAGGCAACAAGGGAAAGAACAAGGCAGATGGAATTCATTTTGGCTACAGGGGAAAAGGTTTCATTATAGTCAATTCCTTAAACTTGGGAAAATCCTTTGGCAACTAATCGAGCCTTGTGTCTTTCAACACTTCCTTATGATTCGTACTTATTTTTGTAGACCCATTTACATTTGAAAAGTTTTCTTCCTTTTGGAAGAGGTACAAGATCCCAAGTATCATTTTCCATTAAAGAACAATACTATTCATTCATTATTGTATCCCAATCTGGATGACCCAAAGCTTCAGAAAATGTGTATGGGACATGAATCTCTGAAACTTGAGCCAAAAGAGAAGGGGCAGAGGCTCGTTGGAGCTGTGAACGTGTCTATAGTTGATCTGAAGGATCACCAACAAGATCACCAATTGATTCTCGTGTTGAATGGACCCATCTAGGAAGTGGTGGAGTTGGAGCTGGTGTTGGTTCAGGTTCAGAGGACTCATCTGGAGGAAGGTGAGCAGGCGGAGGTGGATTTTCATCCTCACTGTCATCATGTGAAGAATAAACTAGAACAAAAGAAGGCACAAACGTCGAAGATGGATTGCAGGCCAAAGAAGGCACAAATGACGAATTAGGCTCCCAGGCCAAGGAATTTTCATCAAATTGAACATCTCTTCTAATAATAATTTCATTACAATGTGGTTGAAGAAGTATATAACCTTTTACATCTTCAGAATAACCAACAAATATACACTTGTCACTTTTAGGCTACAATGCTTTCCTTTTCTCATTAGGAATGTGAGCCCATGCTATACTACCAAATACATGGAAGTGACTTACATCTAGTTTAATTTTAGTCCAAGCTTCTTCTCGTGGCATATTTTTAATAGCCTTTGTGGGAGTGCAATTTACTATGTAATTTGCATAGTTGATGGCTTCCACCCAATACTTTAGACTTAATCACTTAGATTGGATCATACAATTAACCATTTCTTTTAATGTGTGGTTCTTTCTCTCAACAAGACCATTTTGTTGTGGTGTATATGGAACAGTGTGTTGCATTTGGATGTCCTGTGTAGTGCAGTAACTTGTAAAATTATTTTTCAGATATTCTCCTCCATTATTTGATCGTAACCTTTGAATTTGATGTCCAAATTTCTTTTCTACAAGGGCCTTGTAGGCCAAAAACTTGTCAAAAATTTCTCTCTTGAGTTTTAAGAAGTAAACCCAAGTACGCCTAGAAAATTCATCAATGAAAGTTAAGAAATACTTGGACACAAAAAAAGGAGAAGAAAGTGGACCACACAAATCACTGTGAACAAGCTGCAAAGGGCCCAAGGCATGCCAACATGCACGTTTTTCAAAACTGTCCCTATGATGTTTGTTGAGAACACAATCAACACAAACACCATCTCTGCATGAAACATGATGAAGACCACTCACCATATGTTGATTACATAGTTGTTGCAATGAGCGATAATTTAGATGACCAAACCGCTCATGCCAAATTTTTCTCAAGTCATCGCTATGAACAACAAAAATTGATGAAAAAGATGATGACCCAAAGTTGTCAAACTTGTAAAACATGGTAATATCATCATCAATTCTAGTTGCAAGAACATGCTTAGGATTTTTCAGATCCTTGATTACAAGTTGGTGAGGTGAAAAATCTACAGTTTTACCTTAACCTGAATGAGTGATTTGATATACTGATAGAAGGCTACAAGAAAGACTTGGAACACATAATACATCATTGAAATGACCATTTTCTACTTGAACTGTTCCAAATCCTTCAACACTAAGAGATCTATTATCACCAACAAATATTTTCTTGGTGTTACATTCATTTAGAGGATAAAATATGTCTTTTTCCTTGGTCATATGATAAGATGCTCCAGAATCAATAAGCCACTCATCAGAAGAAGAAGTAGAAGTTGTATTGAAGGAGAAACCAGAAGCAAAATGTGCATGTCCATGAGAAGAAGAAGAAGAAGTAGAATAAATACTGATGTTGTGCTTCTTCATCGTTGCTTCTAAAGATGCCATCTTATTGAAACATTTGGACTCATAATGACCATATTTATCACAAAATTTGCAATGTATGTCAGTCTTCTTATTTTTATATTTTGCTCCTTTGCTTCCATTAGGAGTGGAAGTTGTCTGAGTGGGTTTGGGACCCTTATGTTGCTTGTTGTTGTGGTGAGGATGTTGCTTCTTGGGATTATTGATTTTATCTTTTTGATGGATGACTAAGGCTTTGTCGAAGGTACCTACAGTTTTGATCACTCCAAGTTGTACAAGCTTATCTTTCTCTCTAATTAAAGAATAACAAAAGGAATCAAGAGTGGGTTTTTGATAATCTATCCCTAGAGCCTCTTTCATGGCATAAAAGGCAGATACAAACACATAATATGCACTATCTAGCTTAGAAATAATAAGACAGATGCAACACTCTTCATCCATATTTATCTTACATCCTTCACATAAAATTCTGAGTGTTTTAAACTTAGATAGATAGTCTTCAATGCAAGAAAAATCACTTGGAATTAAAGTCAGTTCTTGATTTTCTAACTGTTGTGCTCGAATGATATTGTGTTTACCAAACACAGATTCAATCTTTTCCCAAGGTTCATCGAGTTTATCAATTTGTTGAAGGTGGAACCTTAAATCAGGAGAGATGGACATTCTGATTAGTCCATGTGCATCGTCATTGATATTAGCCCATTTGACTTTATTATCAAGATCAGTAGGTTTTGTTTCCTTTCCCAAGGTAATCCGATACAAGCCTTTACTTCTTAATAAATCCTCCATATGGGATTTCCATTGGAAGTAGTTGGTGTTGGTAAAAAAAATATTACTTGAAGAATCCATATTAAATATGTAGATAATATGGATTTAAAAACTGAAACTTATGATCTGGATGAAAATATCTCAAAAATTTAGGTGGTTTAAAAAAAAAAAGGCACTGAAAATAGACTTCGGATGTGAAAGTTATGCCCTTTTAAAAAAATACAAAAATGGTAACCAAAAGACCAAGTGATGGTGTAAGTTGCTTTATGAAGTGACCCACTTTTATAAAAAGAAGTGCAGTTCAATTTTACATTGAATTTACTTTATAAAAGAAAATATGCATGCAAAATAAATAACTCTAAAATATTAAAGCTACTTATAGTGATTCATTTTTATACTTGAAGTGAAATACACTATACAATGTAGCATGAACTTTTAAAAAAAAAGTAACAAAAATAGAGACTTGAACACAATACCTCTTACTTAATAAGGAAAATTTTAACCAAATGGGCTAGCAAAACATATTGTATTGTTTAGAAAGAGGATTGGAGGTGTTGTTGTTGTTGTTGGAGACGGGCTTGGAGAGAGTGCTAAAAAAAAACTCTTTTCACACAAGGAATTTTTTTGTTGTTGTTGTTGTTGAAGATGACCTTGGAGAGTGTGCTAAAAATAACTATTTTCACACCAGAACTTTTTTTTGCTTCTCGATGACAACAAGGGTTAGATCTCGATTAACTTACCTGGAAAATGCACCTTTTCCTATATGTTTATGATTTTACGAGATCACACAGGGCATGGGGAAAAGAGAATACACATATATAAAAGAGTAGCAACCCGAAAACAAACAATATAAAACCAAAATAATACTTTGCAAAAAATTTAAAAGGGCGTATTCAGGCTTTCTACGTCCAAATCTAGCTGAAATGGTCGTAACTTGGGAAACATAAACATTTTCGAGTGAAAAAAAAAAAGTGTTCCTAAATGAAATGAGTGCTTTGGACGCAATGGAATAGTCCTCTAAACCCAAAAATGTACAGAAATGTCAGAAAAAAAAAATATGAGGGAAATCGACTTCACCATATCGATTTACAACAATAGTGGGTCTTCAAACAAGCTTTGATACCATGTTCGACAACACAGTTATTCCAACAGAGGATGAACACCTTCAGTAACCACTCACATAACCAGATCAAATATTAACACACTAATATTTTGACGTGGTAAAACCCCTACGGGGAAACATCCACGACCCTAACCAATGTGGCCACTTGGAGCAGTTTATTAATGAAAAATATAAAGATTAAAAAGATATTTTACAAGAGAGTTTCTCACAATCAATCATTGACAAATGAACCTCCATGATTTTTAAATAGATATCATGGACCAATTGGGTGTTAAGCCATGGATCAATGGCCATTAATATTGAAGAGAATATGAACTGTTGGATCACTTTATGTCGAGAACATATCGTGACTATCGTATTTCCTAACTACAAATGCATACTAATGCATACTAAAGAAACACACTTTTACCTAATGACACATTAGAACAAGTAGATCTTAATTAACTCCTAAGTGTCTAAATATCCTAACATTATTTTCTAGGTTTAAAAGCTACATTTCGAGGAGTAGAAGAGAACGTGGAGTCACTATACTTCATCAATCAAAAGAGGCTTGTACCACCAAGACCATTCCAAATAGGTTTGAATTTCAATCCTGCTCAAAATTTTAATTCATATAACTCTTAGATGCCTCCTCAACCATGGTATAAACCATCAACTTGGATTAATCCAAACCCTTGGCATTACCAGGGACCTCCAATTCCTCCATACCAATATTTTCCTAGCATGCCACAAAATCAGTGGAATCAACCATCACAAGGATGGAGGCCACACAATTTCCAACAACTTGCATTACTACCTCCTCCTGCTGCTCCTTAAAATAACACTACTCAAAACAATTTTCCTCCTAAGAAACCTCATCTACTTGCTCAACCTGCTCCAAAACCAAAGAATAAGAAAGTCCAAACTATATACAACAATGATACAACTTATCATACTTATTCTGTGGAATTACAAGAGATAAATCTCAGATCGGGAAAAATCTTGCAACAATAACCAAAGCCCATAGAAAATGAAGAATATGAGAAAGAAAACATTACCTTACCCCAACCACAAGCCCCTCCTTACCTTGAAATATTACAAGAAAGGAAAACTTATACATTTGAGGAAAAATAACTTTTAGAGGAGCTTACAAATTTATGCATAAAGATACCTCTCTTACAAGCTCTTAAGAATGTGCCCATTTTCAATAAGTATATCAAGTAAGAATGCATTAGAAGACCAGGTAGGAAAAGGAAATATGCTCCCACCATAAATTTTGTAGGACATCTGACTGAACTTATATAAATATGCTCAACAATACTGGATATTATATTGGATATTGGATATTATTCGCCAACCCTACATAGAGATGCTCAACAATATACTTCACATTGTGATGAATGCAAAATAATGGGGAAACCAAAAAAAGGGAATGAAATGCCTTTACATCCCCAAGTATCATCAGAACCATTTGACAAGTATGTCATGGAATTCATAAGACCAATTGACCCTCCATCAGGGCATACAAATCACATTTTGGTATGCATATATTATTTGACAAAATGGGCTGAAGTGAAGGCCATGGAGGATGCCACAAAATCAAATGTAGCAACACTCCTCCAAGAATGCATATTTTCAAGGTTTGGTTATCCAAGGGAGATAGTCACAGATCAAGGCCCTCAATTTACATCAAGGATTTTTGAATAAATCATGAGGAAATATAACATTCGTCACATAAGGTCAACACCCTACCATCTTCAAGCAAATAGGCAAGCTGAAGTCACAAACACAGAACTAGAAAACATCCTAACTAAAACAGTGAGCATGAACAAGAAAGACTGGTCAAATAATCTCACTGAAGCAACATGGGCATACAACATTACATGGAAAACTACCATAGGGCTTATGCCTTTCAAAGTATTTTATGGTAAGAAATCCATGCTTCTTATTGAATTTGAATATCATACAATGAGAACAACAATTAAATTAGACATGAATTTGCAGTCATCACAAAAATAAATATTGAGCCAAATAAATGCATTAGATGAGTACAAGGTGCATGCCCTCTTCAACACTGAATTGGTGCAGCAACAAAGAAAGGACTGGAATGGCAATAAGATTAAATACAAAAATTTCAAAAACTTGGTTGAGGGCCAACACACAACAACTCATAATCATCACCAAGATCAATATGTTCTTCTAATAATATACCAATACAGGTATGCTACATCATCCATAAACCATGTGTCAACAATACTACTAACAAGTACCTCCAACCATGTAGCAAGTATGTACCAATCATGTATCAACTTCTCATCAACTATGATTCATCAATATGTACCAACATCATCAACTATACACCTCATGTACGTGTCAACTCATCAACTACTTGTCTCAACCATGTACCCAATATGTACCTCAACCAAAATCCCTCATCAATTTCATCATCCAAATATGATTTTTAACTTTGTAATAGACCTAGTGTATATGATCACATACCTACAAACCTTCCTTAACTTTAACAATAAGAGACTAGCATTTTCATCAAACTTTTCTTTAGTCTCACATGAATAGTTTTGGATTAGTCAACAACCCTAACTTGAAATAATCATAACTATGTATCTGTAATGAATAAATATATGAAAATGATACACAATGTTGTTTAGTGCATTTTATGTTATTCCTCCGGGTGTCACTACTTGGAACCTCTCATAAAAGGAGTTATAGCAAAAATGGCATACCTTGCTTATTCTAGAGAGCAACCTTGTAGAGTGTGCCTCACATGAAATATTTGTTGAATCGATCTAAAAATGTTACACAACATATTAGAGAATTTACTTGAACCAAAAAAAATTGTCTTACTGAATTTGGATATGTTCTAAAGAAGTTATGACGTTTTTACCTGAAACACATGTTTTAGACTAGTTTCAGGACTAGCCACAAACCCTATTTTCCATGGAGTGTAACTCCAAAAATACAAAGACCCAAAAGATAAATATTTTACCACAGATACTTGGATATGTTTACTCGATGGAATATCAATTTCACGGTCTGAATCATTCTAGAAAAAAAGTTATTGCAAAAATGGTAAGATGACCTGTAAATAACATACCTTAGAAAGTATCATCAAAAGAATTTATCCTCCCTTGAATTCCGACCTTTTTTTCTTCACCTGCCCTCTGAAATTCAGCTTAGATATCCTTTGTTTTCAGTCACCTATAGATATTCAATATGCTCAAGTGTGATTTAAAATGAGAGAGCCTTGCCTCTTATTTATACTCCCCATCTTCTAGGTCACTTAACCCATTTCTAGGTCACTTAACCTATTTTTAGGTCACTTAACCCATTTCTAGGTCACTTAACCTATTTCTAGGTCACTTAACCCATTTCTAGGTCACTTAACCTATTTTCCTCATTTTTAGGGTTAACCACTTTCCATAATTAAAAAGTTTTCCATTACTTTATCATTTAAATATTCCTCCTTGACTTTGTCACCTCACTTTATCATTTAAATAATATTCTTTGATTTTGTCACTTCACTTTATTATTTAAATAATACTTCTTGACTTTGTCACTTTACTTTATCTTTTAAATAATAATTTCTTCTTTGCAAGCTCTTTGACTTCTTTGACCTTTTGGGGCTTCAAGCCAACATATGAGGGTCCTCCAACTTCGTAAGACCATAACTTTCAAACCGTGAGGAGTTATGTGACATTCCACATACCACCAGAAATGGAATGATGTGTACTATCCATATATAATAGTTTTACTTACAAATATATCAAAACTCATACCCTTATCCATCAAACAAACTTGGTTTCATTACCCGAACCTGGTTTCTCCAACTTCTCATGGCCATAACTCTCTAATCGTGAGGATTTATGTGACATTCCACATACCACCATAAATGGAATGAAATGTAATATCCATCTAGAATAGTCTTACCTTCAATTGTATTAAAACTCATACCACTACACATGAAACAAACTTGGGTCCATTACCCAAACCTTTGTGCTACCGGTCTTTCTACAAGGGTTGACATCAATCACTAATGGTTAAAATCAATATACAATATCACTCTCTAATAGTTGACATAAATGGAAACCAACAATCCATACCAACTATCCATCAACCTAATCCAACTGTTTGACAATATCCCCCTTTGGCATTGATGGAGACACTAACATTGATGGCAACACTTAGTCATGATAAAATTCGTGCTTAAACTCCTCATCAATGTTTCTATCTCTCCCCCTTTGACATCAATGTAAAATGGTATCTCCCTTTGGGGTTGCTCCCCCTAACTGAACTCTCCTTGGGGATTCTCCCCTTCTCCCCTTTTCCACGTTCCTTGATTTTTCTTTGTGTTTATAAGCCTCTAATTACTCTCTCTCCCTTCATATGAATAATATATCCCCGTTTGACAAAAGATATCAATCTAAATTCATATCACTCATTCTTCCCTTGTGACAATCGCTCCCCTTGGAAACATGCCTCTATGCTCTCTCTCCAAGAATTTTCCTTTGCATCTAATAAATCTCTCCCACTTTTTCCTATTTATGGTCTTCCTCATGTACATATAAGACATATACGATAAGAATTCAAAATAATTCATTTTGGAGTAGAAATTACTCCTAGGCTCTGGAAAAGATACTCAAGGGATTCCCTTGGAAACAATTTTGTAAATATGTATTCCACTTGTTCTTTTGTTCCCACATATTCAACTCTAATGTTCTTCTCTGCAACCTATTCCTGTAGAAAGTGATACTTGATTGGAATGTGCTTCATCTTGGAGTGCATCACTGGGTTTTTTTGAGATACTGATGGCACTTTTATTATAAATAGATTGGAATGGGATCATCATACTCAACATGTATATCTGCCAAATTTTGTTTCATCCATAGAACCTTTGTAGAACATGTTGCTACTGCAATATACTTTGCCTCGGCTATAGATACGAATATTGATGATTGTTTCTTTCTTAGCCAAGATAATAAACACTTACCCAAGTAGAATGTTGCTCCACTAGTAATTCATCGGTCATCAATGCAACCTGCCCAATATGCATCTGTGTAGGCAATATGTGATAGATCATTTCCTTTTGGATACCATAATCCAAACTCTTATGTTCCTTTGAGATATCTGAAAATACTCTTCACTGCTAATACATGTGATTCCTTTGGTGCTGCTTGAAATCGTGCCACCTGTCCAACTGCCTGCATTACATGTCTAGATGTTGTCACATATAGTAAGCTATCAATCATTGACCTGTATTTCCTTTGGTCTGTAGACTTTGAATCATCATCTTTGCTCAACTTGCAACTAGTTTGCATAGGAGTGGTAACTGGTTTGCAATCTTCCATTCCAAACCTCTTTATCATTTCTTTGATATACTTAGTTTGAGAAATAAACATTCCTTGGTTTCTTTGACATATCTAAAGACCCAAAAAGAAGGATAGTTCTCCAAGTAATGACATTTCAAATTCATTTTGCATATCCTTTGCAAATTTCTGGCTTAACTTGTCATTAATACTTCCAAAACAATATCATCAACATAAATTTCAATTAATAAAATATTACTTTGAGTTACCTTGATGTAGAGGTTGTTGTTTGCGCTTCCTTTCCATAGTTCGTAGGGAGTTTTGTCATTTTTGTTTATGAGAATTACTTAGTTTTGAATGTGAACTGATGTATGCACTGCATGTGTCCAAAAAATATATGTCAATTTGGAATCCATTAGAATTGTTCGAGCCATTTCTTATGTAATTATCATCCATTATGATAATGTTCCTTTGTCTCTGAACCACTCTCTGAACCAATATATGAATCCATGCTCTCATCCACTATCATATATCTTTCCAAAACTGTTAAGTGTTTTTATGAATCCATCTCTGTCCATACTGTCCAAGACTCTACTTGTACAATTTTCCATAATGCTAACCCATTTATCACTATACTATCATGAAGTCTTGATTAATCTATGAAATTGTACTTTTGCTAACTGATTGCTCTGAATATGTTTTCTCAAACTCTGCAAACTACTCGAAGGATGGTTCTTTGGTCTGTCACAACTATCGCATAGACTCCCCCTGTCTAATATTCATATTACTTGGGAGTCTCTAAGTTGGATGGATTAGAACAATTCCTGCTTTGATGTATGTATTCATCATCATCTTCATTGGTAGATTCATCATCATATTCATTGATAGATTCATTGTCTCTCTGAGCTTTGACTTCTTTATTTCTATCTATGGATTCATCTTTCACTACAATGCTTGAAAGTAAAATCTCTTGAACATGTTCATTATTTACCTGTACTTCCTTTCTTTCAGTTATTTTCCAAACCTTTCTATATTTGACATCTTTCTTTTTCTCTATAGAATTTTCTTCATCTCGTTTTATTGCCAATCTTGCGATCTCTGGTACCTGGTCTTTGTTCACACGTTCTTCCTGTTTTCTTATCCATACTTTCTTATATCTGATATAAATATTCTCTTTCATGGAAGTATCCATCATGCTTCTACAATCACTGGCTATGTTTCCATAGTTATGACATTTGTAACACTCAATGTTACGTGCGACCACATAGGCACTTCTTGCTTGAAAATTTCTTTTATAATCCCTGCAATCTGCAACCTTATGTCCAAAGTTAGTACAATAAAAAGAATGACCATAAAATAAATTTGCATACCTGGGAGTGAATGATCTTCTTTGTCGTGTAGTCCTTCTAAATTTTTTTCTTTGACTGATCATGATCATGATTGAAGCTTCTGTGTGGCTTGAACATGGATGGTCTTCTTGAA
>WSFP011391800.1:0-27958 GCA_009831015.1 Picea engelmannii | reverse complement strand
ATTCACCTGATGTTGATCAAAGCTCATATCGATCAATGATAGGAAGCCTGTTGTACATCACAACATCTCGCCCAGACATAATGCATGTTGTAGGAATGGTAGGAAGATATCAGGCTGCACCTAAACAGAGTCATTTGCAAGATTTCAAAAGGATATTCAGGTACTTGAAAGAGACAATGACTTATGGTCTGTGGTATCCCATAAATCAAAGTCTCTAGTTGAATGCTTATTCATATGAAGATTGGGCAAACTGTGTTGATGAGAGAAAAATCACCAGTGGAGGAGCATTCTTCTTGGGTGCCTCCTTAGTAGCATGGCTTAGCAAAAATCAAGGTTCCATTTATTTATCAACCACAGAGGCAGGGTACATTGCTGCTGCTACCTGTTGCACTCAGGTAGTATGGATGATTCAGACACTTGCAGACTTAGAGGTAAAATACACTACGCCAATCCCAATTCATTGTGATAACACTAGTGCCATCAGTGTGTCTTCCACTCCAAGACAAAACATATTCACATAAAATATCATTTTCTAAGAGAGAAGGTCACCAATCAGATTGTTCAAGTCCATTACATTCCCACTACTGAACAAATTGCAGACATCTTTATTAAGCCCCTATCCAAGACACCGTTTGAATATCTCAGACAGAAGATAGGTGTTATTTAGTTTCACACCTAAAAGAGTCCATCTTGTTAGGGGGATATTTGTAGTGTTTGAATATCTAATGCCTCCTAAATTTACTGCAATAGCTCAGGGGGAGCATGCCTCTTCTTTGACATTGATGTCAAAGGGGGAGAAAAGAATTTTGGGTGCCTTAGTTGCCATCAATGCCAAAGGGGGAGATTGTTGGAAAATGTTTAACAAACAGCATATGCTTGTCATTGATGGCAAGTACAACAGTGATGATGGCTTGAGTATAGCACTGATGATCAACAGGAAAATAGAAGATAAGTCCAGGAAGATCGAATGATCGAAGGCAACGCTGGCAAGTACAACAATGATGATAGGAAACGCTGGAAAGTACAACAGTGATGATGGCTTGAGTACAACAACGATGATAAATAAGCAAATAGAAGACAAGTCTAGGAATATCGAATGATCGAAGGAAATGCAACATTGATAAAATGATCGAAGGCCGGAGAAGCATTTCTAATCATTGGATCTCATTCAAAATTCTCGAAAGAATGAGGGCCGTCAGATCGGAATATAGACAAGAAGAACACTGAACAGGAGGACAGATCTCAGACGTTAGATCCAAGCGCAGGACCCGACCATCGTTGGATCAAGGAGAACCTACACACCTTTTAAAGTATAACAAGGAGAAGCGAGTGTAATTGCGATATGCGAAATCATGACTTAATCTGAGCCGTCATATCGAGGTTGAATCTGGACTATTGATTCCAGTCCATGTCGGAGTTTCGAAGATCGCGAGTTGAACATGTCAAAGATTATTAACATCAGGAATCCCGATTTTGCGATATGCGAAATTACGATTCAATCACAGCTGTTGAATGAAGCTTAGATATGGACCGTTGATCTAACTCCATATTGGAGTTTCGAGGATCGAGAGTTGGAGATGAAAAGTAATATCATCCACAGAAATCCTGAATTCATGATATGCAAAATAGCGACGTAATTTGAGCCATCAAATCAAGATCACATCTGGACCGTCGATCCGACTCACATCAGCAAACCACGTCAGCTAGGAACACGTGGCACAACTAGGTAATGACAAGTGTCAGACTGATTCAACATTCCAAGCACATGTAAGTCATGAATCAGGGTGACACCTGGTAGTTATTTAACACATGTGACATCAGTAGACTTACTCCATATCGGAGTTTCGTGAATCATGACATAGAGAGACAAGAAAACATTCACCACAGGAATGTCGAAATCGTGATATACGAAATCGCGAAATGATCTGAACTGTCAGATCAAGTGTTGATTAGGACCGTTGATCCCACACCATTTCAGGGTATCAGGGATCGCGACTTGGAGGGTCGAGATGCATCATCTCCAGATTCACAAAACGCAAATTCACGAAAAGAGCTTTTTGCATAGGCGCTTGGTTATGACCATAGTCATATTGGGGAAGGAGATAGTGTAGAAAAGTTCTATATCAAAACTTTGGAGATCGCAAAATGAAGTGTCGAGACATTCAGCACAGAATTTCCGAATGCCGAAATGCCAAAATGAATGCAAGATCCCATGGATTCAATCCAACGGTGCAGGTGAATTTGAACAAGATCGGAGGGCTACTATTGCACGACACAGTGAAACTGCTAGAAACCATTGATGGTTTCTACCAGAGGATATGAAGAGACTTCGGTGTGATTTCCAGAGGAGCTGAAGAGTCACATGGAATCTGCCAGTGGAATGAAGATGATTCATGGAGGAAATTGATAGCTGGATGAGGGTTTGAGCTCGTAACTAAAAAAGAAAGGATGATCTCGACTGTAACAGAGAAGACGAAGAGTCTCAACTGCCAGAGAGAAAAAGGAATATCGGCTTAACACCTAGTGATGATAGACACAGGGGTTGAACTGACAGAGAAGTTGAAGAGTCACGATGATGATCACGTAGAGCACTCGAGAGGTGGAGGAGATTGGCGTGGTATGAGCATGCAGAGGAATGGCAAATATTTCATGCACAAGATGCACAAAAGCTATATATACACGATACAAAGAAGAGAAGGGTTTCTGTTTCTGTTGGAGTTTGCTGTGGTTGTTGTTGGTGAAGGTAATTCATGTGTGAAGAAGGAGGATAGTGCAGCAGCTGAATTGCACAGAAGAGGAACTTTGCAGTGAATGGACATGGTGCATCGAGCATAAAAAGTAGAAGAACAAACAACACAAGTAATGTGTGCAGAAAGGCGATGAGGTAGATAGAGCAACGAAATGCAACAGAACAATGATGAGTCTTGTAAGCCATTGTTGAACATCATATCACTGTAATAAGTTTCAGTATCAAAGATTAATATTTCAGGGAGGTTGGGAGGTGCTAGGGAGGATTGTAGTCCTCATAGGTTCAAGTGGGTGCTTGAACACAGGGAGTTGTAGCTTCCATCTGGTTGCAGCCAGAGAAACCAGGGTGGCAGGGTGGTGCAAGGGAGAACTCTTGTTCTCTGTTATACAGGTGGGTTCCTGTATGATTGGAAGTTGGTGCTTCCATCCAGTTGGTGCTGGAAACACTCAGGAAGTTGGTGCTAGAGAAACCAAGGAGTTGGTGCTTCCTTCTAGTTGGTGCTGGAGAAACTAGGGAGTTGGTGCTTCCTTCTAGTGGGTGCTAGAGAAAATAGAGAGTTGGTTCTCTCAGCAAGTTGCAACTTTCAAAACAGAGGTTGTAGCCTCATTATGAGTTGGTGTTCATATGTATGATAATGTAAAGAATGTAACTATTACTTATCATATAAAGAAAAATAGGTTTTTTACCCTGTATGGGTTTCCTCAGGAAATATATGTCTCTGTGTTTCTCATATATGTGACTGATGCTGAATGTGCCATTGATTATTTCCCTGCATTATTGTGATCATCATTCAATGTTTCTACAAAGAATTCAAAAGAAGCATAATTGTTTAAGCACGGTAACAACTGATTCACCCCCCCCCCTCTCAGTTGACCAACAAGGGGGGTTGCAAGTAGTGTAATCAATCCCCCACTTGGTGAAGGGACCAACTGTGATGACAGGAAACATGGGAGCGGGATGTTCCCTCATCTTCTGAGAGAAGATTTGGCATGAATGGCACTCTTGAACGATTCTATACAATCTTTGATAAGTGTCGGCCATAAGTAACCTGCTCGTAGAATCTTTTGGGGTATTTCCAACCCAGACAAATGACCACCACAAGCTCCAGTATGGAAATCGTTGAGCACGATGACTGCCTCCTCATGTGTGAGACATCGATGTAAGATGCAATCTACACCTCTCTGATACAATGTATCATCGAGTATGAGATAATTCTTAGCCTGATGGCGTATACGTCGACGCTCATCATGAGAAGAAGAAGTGGGGCACTTCAAAGTCTGTAGATAGATAAGTATATCTTCGTACCAATGATCTGAAGATGCGATAAAAAACATATCTCCCCGGATAGGCAATTCTTCAGGCACAACGTCACCTGACTCAACCGGAAGTTCCGAAATAAGCTCTGCGAAGACCAAAGACTTTTTGGACTTTGCTGAAATGAAGTCTAAGTCAAATTCCTAGAGGATGACTATCCATCTACTGATTTTTCCTCCTATAACCCGTCATGTCAACATGTACTGGAATGGATTCACGACAACAATGACGGTGGTCTTGCGAAATAGAACATAATGACGAAACTGTTGAATGGCATGAACTTCCGCCAACGCAAGTTTTTCGATATGAGAATAGTTGAGTTCCGGTCCTATGAGGCCTTGGCTCAGGTAATATATCACGTATTCTGAGAACAAATCATCTTCCTGAACTAAAACCATGCCAATGGTGGACTCTGCGGCAGCCAGATATAATAAGAAATACTTGTTATAGTTAGGTGGTCGTAGCAGAGGTGTAGTTGTGAGGGCATGTTTTAATGCATCGAAAGAGCATTGAGCAGCATCGTCCCAATAAAATGGAACATCTTTCTTCAGTAAGCGCATAAATCCCTTGGTAATTTCTGCATAGTTGGCAATGAAGCATTGTAAAAAGTTCACCTTGCCTTGTAGACTCTGAAGCTGAAGGATTGTGCGTGGGGAGGGAAACTAGATTATTGCCTCCACCTTGAGAGGATTAACCATGATCCCTGTTGTTGATACAATGAAACCTAAAAAATGTCTTGACATTACACAGAAGCTGCACTTGTTTGGATTCAAGCGAATCCTAAAGTAGTGACAGCGTTCGAAGATTAGTCTAAGGTGTGTGGGATGATCCGTTCTCTTGTGAGATCGTGATGCTAAATCATATAGATAGGCCTCGACTATATGCTTGAGATCATGAAAAGAAAAAGACATGGCCCGCTGGAAGGTGGCTCCATCATTTTTAAGACCAAAAGGCATCTTATGATATGCGAATGTACCCCACAGACAAATGAATGTCGTTTTGTGTTGGTCTTCGGGTTTGATTTGGATTTGATTATATCCTGAAAAATTGTCCATGAAAGGAAAGGCTTCACAACCAAACCATTCATCAATGATTTGGTCGATGAATGGTGTTGGAAAATTATCTTTGGGACATGCCTTGTTCAAATCATGGAAATCGATACATACACAAATTGTGCCTTGTTTTTTATTGACTGGCACATGATTTGACACCCATTGAGTCCAATGGATAGGATAGATAAAACCTACCTTTAGCAATTTCTCAACCTCCATCTTGATGGCTGCTGCTTTCTTGGGATTAACTGGACGAAGTTTCTGTTGAACAGGCTTGGCATCAGGATATGTTGTGATTTCATGTTCAACTATTTTTGGATTGATACCTGGCATTTCCTCATAAGACCAGGAAAAAACATCATGGAATTCTTTGAAAAGATCCATGTAGATTTGAATCTCTTCGGGGGAGCAATCCACTCTGACGGAGATGTTCTCCATGACGTCAGGGTTTTGAGAGATGTTGATTGGTATAGTTTCAGTGACAGTTTCCATATTTCCCTTAGCATAAATTTCATGTGTAGCTAAGAGATTAATAGGACACGAATGATCTCCCGTCATGGTCACAGTGAATTCTCCTACTTCGATTCGGCTTAACTCTGGGAGAAAATATGATCTGTGATGAAGATCTTCCCAAGGTTTGTCCGGACTAGTCATTGCTTCGATTACTGCTTCATCGAAAGGCAAGTCTAAGTCTAACGAATCGATGTTAGTGAGAGAACCCTGAGCCCAAATAGGCTCTAGAAGTGGATCTAAATCTTGTGCATGAGTCAGATCAGTGTTAGCTGATGCTTGCTGGACTAAAGATTACGTTACTTCAGCGGTAGACAAGGGCATGGACATGATTGGGTGCCCTGTCTCATCCATAGTGGCCGATGGGGAAGGAAGTATCCATGGATCCTCAAAGTAAGTCGTGCGGAATGATGAAACTTGAAAAATCTCAACCTTATGATGATTGGATATAAACTTGATATCGCCTTGAGGGGATGGGTAATCGAAGGTCCCCATCAAATATGGGCACAAACCAACCCCTACATTGATGACACCTGGTTGAGTATTATCAATCATTGGGACCGTGGATGCCCCTAAAGCTGGGTCAGGTCTGGAGAAAGATAATTGATCGATGGTCACTATCCGGCCTTCGTGTGGAAACAAAAAGACCCGAAAAACTGTAGCAACCACAACTTGCATAGCATAAGTCCAACTCTGTCCTAACAAGAGGTTATAGTCGAGGGGAGCATCGACTACCTCTACTTCGACGCACACAGTCTTCCCTCCTAACTGTACGGGGAAAGAAGGAACGATGCCATGTGGTCGAAACAAACGACTGTCAAAAGTAGTGAGGAGAGTAGGTGATGGAGACAAAATGGGATGGCCAATGGCCTTCCAACATGCCAATGACATAATGCATGTCGAGGTGCCCTCATCGACCACCATGCAAAAGATATTCCAAGTAAAAGTTTTCATGGGATAAGCCACTACTATCTGAAATTCTACGTGGTAAGGCAGATGAGGTTTTAAGTTGGTTGTATGTAACATGATGGTAGCCAGATTACAAGTCTCAGTAGAGCCCAAAGTGGTTAACAAGGATTTCCTTTGAGCAGGGAAGCTTTGGATTACCTCCAAAGTAGACATCACACAAGGGGTTTGTGATAAATCTTTCACCACAGAGTAGTTTTGGGTGGCCCTTGCATTTGGGTTATGAGAAGCTTTTTTAAATGCACCTTTTGGAATGTGTGTCATTGTTTCTCCCAACGTCTTCTCAATCTGTAGAGGAAGAGATGGGAGGTCAGCTTCTTTACCCTTCTCAGAAGCGCTTGGTTTACTATAATTGTGCACTCTAGTAGATATGAAAGCATCACCCCTAACCATATATACATTTGTGGAGGCAGGGTTGTTTGGAGGCGAGCAGGTTTCTTGGCTGCCCCCTTCTATGCTTGTAGAGGCTTGAGTTAGATTTTTCCCATGTTGAAATGGATTAGTCAACACTACCTGCTGTTGCTGTGTGACAAAATTTTGGGCCTCGACAAGTCAAGGACATATATGGGTCGAGTGGTCTTCCACGCACAAGTTGCATGGATACCTCACCTTCCATTTTTTAGTGTTGTCCCCGCCAGCATTATCGTTGGGTTTTTTATCCCCCTTACCCTTCTTTTGTTGTTTTTTCTTCCCTTCAAGCTGCTGGGTGGCCTTTGGGTTAGTCGACTGCACTGTGTGTACTTCCAACATTTGGGTAGGGGGAGCAAACAGAGAATTAGTTTCGCTGGCCACTGTGTGTTGTATGGATAACTGTTGCAATTGCTTTGTTAATTGCTCAACGAGCTTGGTTTGTGCTGAACCGACAATACCATCAACATGCGGTCCAACTCTCTGTCTAGTTTTATCCAGTATTGAACGTGGTGCATCTGGAAAGATGTTGTATAATAAACCAGATTGAGAATAGATGAGCTCAAACTATTGAGCCCTCATGATGGCATCTTCTTTAGAGAAAACTCTGGATGTCACGACATCTTTGGATAATTGCGGGACCAAAGACTTAAGGAACCACTCAAGCAGGAATGTTGGTGGGACTAATAATTTGATTAAACTCTTTCGATGTCTCCATTCTCGGATGTGATCAGAGATATGGTCCATTTTTGTCTATTTGAAATTGGCGAGCAGCTCTGTGCTAGCATCGTATCTCACAGGTAACTGGAAATGGTTCAGGAAAGCCATCGCCAGTTCACCAAAAGAATAGTATCTTGAGCGATCAAGCTCAATGAACCATTTCATGGCACTCCCAATGAGAGTACGTTGAAACAATCGCAACTGTACGGAGTCATGTTTCAATGATTTAGATGAGCACCAAAGATGGAAGGTAGTCACATGATTTCCTGGATATTCATTAGGCTTGGATTCAAACTTTGGAATGTCCTAAGGCAACTTCATCGGCATAGGAGGCCAACGCGGATCATGACAAATAGGGTCATTCAACAACCTTGTCAAATCTGACAAGTGTAAAGTTGCCAGGAATGGTAGTTTGGGTTGCTGCTGATAACCTGGGAAAAAGGGACCTGTAGTTTGACTAGCACCAGGTTGCTAGGACAAGTTTGGCTGCTGGCCCGGATTCTGGTAAAACCCATGGCCTTGGCCAACGTAAGGATTTTTCATATGTGGAGACATCATCGGCATGAATGATTTTAGGGGCTAAATTTCGCTTATGGGCTAATTTTCCATGGTTTTTCCAGAAACGAGATTCGCTATTTTAAAAATGATTCGCCCAAATTCTATAGAATAAAATTATTTTACCTTAAAAATCGCCAAAAAATTATAAAAACTATATAAAATCCTTATAAATTTGAATATTTTTACAAAAATATCACCAAACATTTATAGTTGGTATATGAAGGATTAGTAAGATTCGCCAAGGTTTCTACATTTTAAAACAAATTTCCATCCTTAAAATCATCCCTAATCATCAGCTGATTTCCCAAATAGGACATAGATTGTTGGGCATGCATTGTATTCGAAGGACTTTGGGAAGGATTACCCCATGTCGGTCCCGTGGGGATAGGCATAGTAATTTGTCTGGGGTTCCATTAATTGAGGAAAGAATTACCCCATATCGACATTCTGGATGAGGGAATGGATCCCTGCCCTGAATTCCAAGGTTCTGCTAAGTTTGCCCCCTGTGCAGGAATAGTACCCTGCACAGGAGTAGATTGTCCAAAAATGGGGTTGCCCCTAGTTTGGAAAGTGGATGATGAGAAGGTGTTGTTACCAAACGTTTTGTTCCAAGAAAATGGTGTCGAACCTACCATCATATTGACTCCTCGCTCCAAATAAACTATTGTGTGTACGTTTCCTGACGGATTGCTGATGCGAGCCACCAAGTGAAGGGGATAAAGGAGGGATATGACCTCCTCCATAAGGAAAAGTGTTAAAAGTAATAGGAGTTCCCCCCATGTGACCTTGTAGAGGAGCACTAGAGCTCCCTTCCCCCAGACCCAAAGTCTGTAAAGTGGAGTAGGAAAGTATAGGAGTTGTACCCGAACTAGGCATCTTGTATGAGAACGGATGGCCTATCGCACTTAGTGTGAAAGGGGTTGTGGTCACCTCTAAAGACGGGTTCAGACTACTTTGCGAAGTAGTTGCGGTCGAGACCATGGTGGCTTGGACCGACGATGGTGGGTTAGGAGATGAAATCTCTCCTGAGGTGTCAACCGTGGTGGGAATTGAAGAATTGCTAGAAGGAGTAACAACAATTGTTTCCATTGCTGTGTGTGACACTGTCTGGCGCTCGTGAAATTGAATTGGTACAATAAAAGGTGCCAAGAAATTAGTGGTTGGGGTTTCAACCGGGCCAAGAGTGGTTGGTTCAACGTCCAAAATGATTGATTCCTCCGGGGGTTGTTCAGGCACAGTGGTTTGTAACCTGGTCGCTTCAAGAGACCCTTGTTGGTGTAGCTTCCACCTTAATGGTGGCGGGGGTGGCTCCAGTGTAACCGGCGGCAGGCCAAGAAGCCTTCGTGACTGGCGGAGCTTGGGATCCTCCACTGTGTGAGAAGATCCAAGACACTCTAAGGTAGTCTAAACGCTGAAAAGTAAAACCAACTACAAAATAATCCCTAGAAGATAAGACAAGCAAACACTAAATTAATTGGAAGAACAGTTACAACAACCAACACTAGAGAAACTTACCGGTGCAAGTGAAAATCGAACACGGAAGTACCCTATGGGTATACTATGCAAAGTGTGGTCTGATGTCTATCCTATGTACCGCGGTATACCCCCACAATCACCTGTGTATGTCCCTAACAAAGATTGGCAACTAGGTTGCCAACATGCGAACAGTCACCAGGCGGGTACAGTCATAAGTCAGGTAGACCACAATGAGCAGGGTATCAAGCCCGAAACCTGTCAAGGGTATCGAGAGCAAATGGTCCGGAAGACAACTGAGGAACTTGAATGGATTTGAGACCCATGAAGCCCCGTTGCAAATGAAAATGATGAAATGCCAAAACAAGCCCTCTATATGTGTTCTCCACTACAATTGGTCCAGCTTTGGAGGGGTTATATCCGCTACCTTTCCACACACGACCTCGTGTTTATCCCCTGTGTTAGAGGGGGGTCTCAGATAACTTTCATGACACTGGACTTAGACACTCCCTATCTCAGACTCCAATGTTTGATTTAAAATGGCCTTGAAGAGTTTCCTCTCCAACCTAATCCAAGGCCCTAGTCCTGAACTAGTTTTTGAACCCTATAAACATAAAAGTCTAATAGATTTTAAATTTAGCGTTACTTTTATGGATTTGTCTTACGTCAAGGGGTACGAGGGTGAAACTGATGATGTGTAAAAGATGAAAGCAAAAATGAATCAAAAAGCTGGAAACAAAACTTTTATTGAATGCAAAATTTCAACAACTTTTCAAAAGAAATATTTTTTAATTTTCTAAGATTTTGGACAACAAACTCAAAAGAATTTCACTTGACTACGAGATACTTATGAGCTAAGTGAACTGCAAAAACTTATGAAATAAAAGACTTTTCCTTGGATAATGATGCAGAAATATACTCTTCAACCAAATAAAAAAAGAAAAGAGATTTATTTTATTTTATTTAAATGCTAGTAAAGCAAGAAAGGGAAAATACCGACAAGCAAAAAACCAAGAAAAACAATTCTGGCCTAAATCGCAGATTGCAAAGAATCAGGTCGAAAATCACACACTAGCAATTCTAAAAACAATGACTCTCACACTTGTCTAAAAACCTTTAAAATTCTTTTATTTTTATGAGAAAAAGTAAGCTAAGAGTAAAATTAATCCTAAGCTACTGATTGTTCAAACAAAGATTCAAACCCCTGAGAGGAATACTTCTTATCAAGGGAGAGGATGACTGCCTTACCCTTAACAAAAAGTATCCTGTACAAGCATGAGACTTTTACTCAAACAACAGGCGTGCGAATGCACGCTAAATAGAGACAAAGGGCGTGTACATGTGGGCTGACCTTGTACAGGTCGCTTGTATATCTAAACTCTCAGAAAAAATGAAAAAAGACAGACCAAACCAGGAAGAGACCACTTATATTGATAATCAGGATCCCTTGAAGGCTTGGATACTCTTTCTAACAAAAAAACAAATAATGTAAGGAAAAAATGATAAAGAAAAAACAATCTGAGATAGGACTGCTAGCAAACAAGACTCCGACAGAATTCAATAAAACCCCCTGAGAATGTGTGATTCTGATAGGGAAGAGGATGACTGCCTCTGAAGTCCTCTGACCTCTACATGCTACTGCTACCTCTACAACTAGCATTCACGCATGGGCTGTAAGAGCGTAGGGCGTGGGTACACGTGTTCAGACCTTGTGCAGGCCACGTGTACCTTTGTGGGTCCTGAAAAACACAGTCAAGCAAAAGTCAGGGAAAGCTGGTACGAAAAACCAGACTCTCTGCTAGCTCAGACCTGACAGAGATGAAAATAAAAGACAGGCAAGAAAAACTAGTCTTTAAACTACCCAAAAACTAAAGAAAATTCCAGGAACTCTAGAGAGTTTCCCTAGTATGGTCGCCAATTTTGTTGTTGGGGAAAATCACCCTACGAACTAGCAAATAGAGTTCAGACTTTGCATGAAGATATGACCGAATAGAAATTACTTTCTACCTTCATCCCTAGATTTTAATCCCCTTTTCTTAGTAAATGCATTAAAAGATCAACCTACCTCATTCTCGGCATTTGATGTCGATCCTCCGTTGTGCTTGATTACTTGTTCGCAATCCTCCTTCCAAAGATGACCTGCATCCAAGACAAAAAAAAACTACGCATGAATACTACTTATATACTAACGAGTTAGAAATCCAAACATATACTGATCAAACTATAAATGGTTCATGAATTGGGACGTGAAAAGAATTCTCTTTATTACTTAAAATGAGTCAACTTACAAAAGTTGAGACCGGCCACCACTCCTTGAACCTGATCCTAGGCTCCTCTTCTTTTGTCCTTCAATTGCTTTGCTTTGAATCTCCTTTGGCACAAGGAAAGGATAAAGGGTTGGGAAAATGGGAATACATAAATGGGCAGAGTTTCTTTTCTATATTTTTCCTCTTCCAAATGGGACCCCTACCCCTTCTTTTATAGGCTAGAAGGAGATAGGTATTTGGATGAACCCTCGGCCATGCATGGCCGGGAGTTTCAGTTAACTCACCCATATATTTTTGTTTTGTCAGCAACTTTCCTTTTTTCATGCTTTGGTCGGTCCACGCGGGCTGTTTTGGGTCATCCAGCATGTACATACGTGCATTAATGGATTAGGGTGCGTGGGCCTTTATTCAAGAGGATTTTCAAAGAGTTGTTCAATAATGTTTTAGTAAAGAAGGGATATGAGTTGGCCTGATGCCAGGTAAGCATGTGTGGTGCAATTTAGGGTTATGACAATGCCCAATCCTAATAACAATACCCCTCACCCTCTTCATAATGTTGAGATGCAGAACTTCCTGACATATGTTATTACTCCTATTCCATTATAGGAAACCCAACTAAGATTGGGAAAATTTTTGGATAGGAAGAGGCCTTCAGTAGTCATCCAGGAAGAAGAAGAAGAAGAAACCACCAAACAACCCACATATGACACTAGGTGGGAAGATGTTATTATCCCGAAGAACCAAGAACCTAAGCTTCCCTAAAATAATCCTTCACAAAGAACGAACGCTCCTCCTTATCCAGACAGATTGGTAATAGAGAAACCTACCACTCGACTAGAATTTGACATCTTGAATGAATTGAAGAATATTTGTGTCAAGATTCCCCTACTTCAAGCCATTAAAGACATTGCAATCTACAGTAAGGTAGTCAAATAATTGTTTATTAAGAATCTAGGTAGGAAGCAAAAGGACCCTCCTACAGTATACTTGATAGGAGATATTTTCGAGTACATATCAGAGCAGCCAAAGATAGAAAAATATGGGAACCCTGGAAACCCCGTAGTGACCATAACCATTAATGAGGTCTCCATTGGGAATACTCTCATAGAATTAGGGGCAACCATCAATGTTATGACCACTACTACCTTGGAAAAATTATAGTTACAACCTCTTCTTACGCCTACCCCAACCATTTTGGAATTAGCAGATAAGACCAGGGTTATACCTGAAGGAATTTTAGATGATATCATGGTTACTTTAGCCTCATGGGAATACCCAGTAAGACCAGGGTTATACCTGAAGGAATTTTAGATGATATCATGGTTACTTTAGCCTCATGGGAATACCCAGTAGATTTTATTTTCATTCACTCAAAGGACCCTACCAAAGGCCATCCCGTCATTTTTGGAAGACCTTGGTTAGACACAACCAATGCATTTATTGGTTGTAGAGAGGGAGAAATGACCATCTCAAATGGGCTTTCTATTCATAAGCTCACCATCTACCCTCCAACTCAACCTATAATGGCAAACCTATGGTGGCTTGAGTGTCCATATGAGAATGAGGACTAGGAAGAACCTGTATTTCCAAGTGACCATGCATGGGTACTTTAGAAGAACACAACGGAAAATGTGCTAAACCATTTGATTTCTGCTATCACATGTGTGGATTTTCCATAGTCTTTTCCCCAATTTTAGTACATGTCTGGGGAATAATTTCAGGAACAATTGGACCCATCCATTTTGTCTTCGACATCTTTTATCTTCGAGATAGATGATTCTACCATATCTTATACTATGCCCTACGAGATTAGTCCAGGGAAATTTTTACATATAAAATCCGGGCTAGATGCAGACCAACAAAAACAGTTAGTAGATATCCTTAAAGAACAATCAAGAGAATTTTTCTGGGAATACACTGACATGAAGGGTATACACCCTAACACATGCATCCATCACATATATACCCAGGGGGAAGTAACACATGTTAGGAAACCCCAGAGAAGGATGAACCAATCACTCAAAGATATAGTCAAGGAGGAAATCCAAAAGTTGTTAAATGTAGGATTTATTTATCCCATCTTCGACAGTAAGTGCATATCCTTGCTTGTAGTGGTTCCAAATAAAGTGACTGGGAAATGGAGAATTTGTGTTGATTTCTGGGAACTCAACAAAGACACTCTGAAGGATTAATTTCCTCTTCCTTTCATTGACCAAGTTCTGATACCTTGTCTGGAAAGAAGTATTTTTCCTTTTTAGATGGGTAGAACATGTACAATCAGATTCTTATAGCCCCCGAGGACCATGACAAGACTACATTTACTTTTCCTTGGTGCCTATAGGGTCTTACCATTTGGATTAAGTAATGGTCCTGCTACATTTCAATGAGCAGTACTATGGATATACTTTGTCGATCTTATTCATGATTCTGTGGAGGTCTAAATGGATGACTTCACAATTTATGGAAACACTTACTAGGAAGCCTTAGACAACTTAGAAAAATTCCTCATCAAATGCCAAGAAATGAACCTATCTCTAAGTCATGGAAAATGTTGAATGTTGTTAACTGAACGAGTGGTTCTAGGACATCATGTTTCATCTTAAGGGATAAAAATCGATCCTACAAAGATTGAGGTCATTGTCAGACTTCCACCCCCTAAGATTTAGAAAGACGTGAGAATCTTTCTTGGACATGCCGGATACTATCGACGGTTTATTAAAATTTTTACAAAGATTGCTACACCTATGTTTGGATTGTTAATAAAAGATGTTGATTTTGTTTGGACTAAGCAGTGTCAAACTGCCTTTGAAACCTTGAAATCTAAGTTGTCTGTGGCACCAGTTCTTGGAGGGCCCAATTGGACTCTCCCATTTCATATATCTACTGATGCCTCTGACACTGCAATAGGAGGAGTAAAAGGGCAGAAAGAGGACCAACAATCCTATTCCATTTATTTTTTGAGCAAGAACTTGTCCCCTGCCGATTTAAACTACACAGTTACTGAGAAGGAATTCTTGGCAGTTGTTCATGCTATTAACAAGTTTCGTCATTATGTTATAGGTTACAAAGTATTCGTACATACAGATCATTCCTCCATTACATTTCTCATGGATAAACCCATAACTAATGGCTGAGTGAGTCGGTGGCTCTTGCTGTTGCAAGAATTTAATATCACTGTGCTTGACCGACCTGGAAAGGATAATGTGGTAGCTGATTTTATTTCCCGAATAAAAAATGAGGATGATGATATAGCTATAGATGATAGTTTCCTAGACAAGCACCTCTTTTCCCTTTCTATCAATACCCCATGGTTTGCAGATATGGAAAACTATTTGGCTACTAGGAAGTTGCCGTCTTATTTGTCACCTCATGAAAAGCATAAAGTTATTACACAGAGTGCTAATTACTCTTGGGTTGGTGATGACCTTTTTTGCACAGGTCCTGCTTTGATTATTCGTAGATGTGTTCGAGAGGATGAGGTACCAGAAATACTACGAAGTTGTCATGATGGACCATGTGGTGGTCATTTTTCTGACAAATGCACAATATATAAGGTGCTACATTCGGGTTAATATTGGCCTAGCATTTTCAAATATGCTGCTAAGTATGTGAGAAGTTGTGATAGTTTCCAAAGGATAGGAAGACCTATGTCAGCCGATGAAATTCCTTTGCGTGCCCAAGTTATGATAGAACCCTTCGAAAAATGGGCCCTTGACTTTGTAGGACCAATTTCAGCCATGTCCCATAAAAAGAACTATATTTTGGTTTGTATGGACTATGTCACCAAGTGGGTAGAGGCAAATTCCCTATTCAGGGATACAGAAAAGTGTGTTGTCGAATTCATCTAAGAAGACATATTTACCTGCTTCGGTGTCCCTCATGAAAATTTTACAGATCAAGGCACTCAATTCACTTCCAAGATGATGAGAGAGCTAATAGAGAAATATGGGATTAAACAATGTAAATCTTCTCCATAATACCCTCAAGCCAATGGTCAGGTAGAATATGCAAACAAAGTACTGGAAGCTATCTTGACCAAGACTATTCAATTACATCACCGGGATTGGGCTGATAGGCTTCCAGAGGCTTTGTGGGCATACTGGACCACCTGGAGAAATACCACTGGGCATACCTCTTATGAGCTAGTGTACGGGAAACAGGTACTTCTACCAACATAATTCCAAGTAACGACCTTCCGTATTGCCGTAGAATTTGGATTAAACTTAGATGATGCTCAGAAACAACAAGCCCTACAATTGAATGATTTGGATGAGATCAGGCAAGATGCCATCCAATGTACAATATTAGTCCAAAACTAGAGGAGCAAATGGCATGATAAGTTTATTAATAAGAAACACTTCCAACCTGGTGATTGGGCTCTGTTTTTTTATTCTCGATTTAAAACCTTCAAAGGAAAACTCACGACCTAGTGGTTGGGCCCTTATGAGGTAGACACTGTATATGACAATGGAGATGTAAAAATTAAAACAATTGATGATGGACAAGTCTCCTTTGTAGTAAATGGACATTGAATCAAGTTTTATCATAAGCCCATTTCCAAAGAGGATTTTCTATAGGTCATGTCAACTGACAAGGCATTGGCCTTAGTAGATGGGGAAGTCCCCCCTTGTTCTTGAAAATTTTTCTGAATTTTCTACTGTACATATGTAAATAGTTTTTGAATTTTGTTAATAAGGCAATTCTAGAGATTTCTGTAAGTATTTATTTCACCAGGAGTAGACAATTTCAAGGAAATGTTTCAAAACATTGTTACTCTTGAATTTTGTTGTCTGCTAAGCATCAAATGAATATTGACTTACTGTAATTAGCCATATTTTTGCAAAAAAATTCATTTTCTTAAGGCATTCCAAAGCAGTTTGTCTTGAAACTCTTCACCACTGTATAAGGAAGTGATACCATAACCATCCAGCATAGAGGTCTCTCGTACAATTTTGTTTTTCCAAGAAACCTGAATAAGTGAGTAAAGTGTCTTTATTAAAGAGTAACAAGGAGATCTAATTAGCGGTTAGTCATGGAAACATCACAATAACTACAAAATAAGAAAGTGAGTTGAGCATAGAGATACCTTTCTGTTCTTTCTCAATGGTACCATAAACTACACACTAAATAGCTTGATTATATCATATATTTAGATAGACCATGTTCACTTAAGTACCCCTTACATCGGGAAAATCACTAAGTAATATAATGGAAAGTCATCCTCTAACATAAATACCATCCCAATTGAAAAAGAAAGAAAAAGTTGTTTTCAGAGCTATCCCCCCATCTTCTTGCATAAAGAAATCTTATACTAAAATCTTAAAAAATGGAGGGCCAATCTCTAAGGGTGTAAGAGGATAACCCATTGGGATACTGAACAAGTCTACTGGCAGTGGGTACCAGCCTGTGGTATGACTAGGTAAACCCGCTGGAGTACTAAACAGGCTTGCTGGAAGCGGGGCATTCTACCTAGCGAGGATGGTAATCTGACAAAAATAAATAATAAATTTAAACTTGTCCTAATGTACGACATTTCTTGTAGACAAAGTTGACATGAAGTATGTATGGTTAAGCTAAGGTTAATGAACTCCATCAAATTTCCATTGGGAACTAACTCTAAGAATATGTTGAAACTCTCTTGCCTACCTCTTCTTATCTATATATAGGATCTCTTATCCTATAGGTGGGGCCATATTCTAACCGTCTCATCCGACCAATCTGTGAAATTTATCCTTACACTTGACATACTATAAATCTTCGACTATTGGGGGAACTGACTGGTTTCCTATACTTTTAATTTTGAGGTGTCACAATACTTAGGTGTGGGGGAGGGGTTCATGAGTTGACAAATGATCATTTCCTAGAGAAATAAATCTTTGTAAGAATTTTCATATTATTTTCATGATACAGGTTATTACATCAACAATCATCTTATTTTTGAAGTGCTAAACTCTTGTGTGCTATAAATTGCTAAACATATACTTAAAAAAACACTGTATCGGTTTACTTTTTTGTTACAAGATTTACATGCAGGTTTGAAATTACATGTCCTATGCAAGTGGATTGAGTGAGCATGGTGGAAAAAACAACAACAATGGAGCATTTTACCTCTGCTCTTGACCACTGTGACTGTAGAAAACATTTCAATATTTCAGGAGGTAAAAATGTATTTAACACAGAGGTGTCGTATGAAGTGTCGTATGAGGTTCCTTATGAAGTTCCGTATGAGGTGCCGAAAAAAGTGCCATATGAATTCACACACCAGTAATTGTCCACAATTCTAGGTAACAAGGATTCAATGACATTTAATTGAATTGGTTGCAGGCAATTGAGAGTGAGGATGCAAACTTTATAGATGTTCATGATCAAATGGCCAAGTCAAAAGACTTGGACATTGATCTAGCTATGCATCATTAAGCTTGCCCCAAAAAACGTGCCTTTGAATTCGAAATTTCCCACACATCACAACTCGTGTGCACATGTGTGCAACCAATTCCATCATAGGCACATTCAAATACAGGCTGGGTTACATATTATCTCAATTCACCCTTGCCATTTGCCTTTCCTTGTGTTATAAATCACGCTCAGCCTCTGTCATTTCTTCCCTTATTCAAATCGCGTTCGGCTCATGCTCAATTCATGCAATCCCTTGGCCTGATCAAACCCTCTCTTGGTGAATTTCGCCTCTACCTATTTCTTCACCTCATCACAATTCCTAAGAGGTATGAACCCTCTTCCTATGAAGATCTTTTTTCCATTCCTGAGTTTGCACAATGTAGAGAGGTGTTTTTGCACACAGGTTAGGGGCCATTCTTATCTCACTTGTAGGGCCACGATGATCACCTCTCCATGCAATTTTCCCTGGGTTTCGATGGGAAGACAATGCGAATGGGGTCTCTTTCCTTTGAGGTCTCAGAAGAGTCCATTGCTGCAGCCACAAAGCTTCCAATAATGGGAGATAGATGGTTCAAAAACCACCAGCTGTTGCGCTCAAGTTATAACAGGGTTTTTAAGCCTGAATTCCATAACATCTCAGGAGAAAAAGGATATTCCAGGGAATGGATAAAAGAGGAATTGATCAACCCTCTCATCGTCATCGCTAGGTTGATCACATACGGAGGTAGATATTCCACTTTCAAATCCTATCATTTCATATTTCTAACTCATTTTTAGTTCAACAAACCTTTGAATTTTCCCTTCTACTTTCTAAAGAGCTTGGAAAAGATGTCCTCTCAAGTGAGGAAGAATGTAACTAATCCCCACAACAACCTCTTTCACCATGGCTTAATCAAACTCCTTGTTCTAGCCGAATTAGAGAAACATGGGAAAACTTGGGATGACTTTATCTATCAATTTGCAAGCCCTCACTTGACAATTAAGACTAGCAAAAATCCACTTGGCCTAAGGGTTGTCTCTCCATGCAAGCCTCACTCTCCAAAGACTCCAAAGACCCTTGCACAAACAATTTCCTTACTGGAACAATACAAGAATCTTTTTGAAACCCCTACTTCCTCATCGGGTAAAAAGACCAAGAGTAAATATGAAAAGAATCCTATTGTTAACCCCGCGATGCCTTCAATCTCTCTTGATCCCACACTTAAAAATATCCAAGAAGTAATTCAACAAGACCTTCCTTTAGTTCCCACAAATAGGAGGGGATCCAATCAATTTAATAAAGTACCCTTTCGAAAGAGTACTCGGAGCACAAGAGAAAAACCTTATGCAAAACCCGTGCCTGCTTCAGACCCTATCCAAGTGTCCTCCGATCTTGAGAGCTCTCACAAGAGATTTAGGAAAGTTTTCGTGGATGGATTAGAGCCACAAAGAAAGACAAAGTCAGAGATTATATCTCCTTATCAATCCCCTATTAATCCTACTTCACCAATGCCTACCCCAAATCCTAAGAATGATAAATTGTCCAAATCCCTCAAAGGATCTAAGGCTTCCTCCGAGATCACTGATTCTGCCCCAACCATTGAGAAGCTACAAAAAGAAAATTTTCATCTTATCCAATAGTTGGAAGAAAAAAAGACAATAGACACACACCTTCATCATGATAATGAAGTCCTCCAAGCAAAGGTAAAATCCCTTCAATAGTTGGTTGATGAGATGCCCAAATCCAACCGTAGCCTCAAAGCACAATTGAAGCAACACAAGAGGCATAAGGCAAAGTCTTCACAACAATAAGGAGAAGTTTCTAAAGCTAATCCTCCTCAGCAAGCTTAGTCATGAGGGATAATTTCTTTTTGTTTGCACTGGGACCTGCAAAATCGTAAGTGTGGGGGTAATGTTGGGCCCGAGATATGATCAGTTTTATGACGTTTATTAGATACTTTTGCTAAATGGATATATGCGTTTTCATGTTTTGGAGAAGTTTTTGAAGGGATTTTGTGTCAAAACGCTATGATATACACCAGGTATGCATAATTCGTGTTTTATGATGATGTTCATTATAATTCAGTATGTTTTTATGTTTCCAGGGATCTAATTCACATTTTTTGGTGTCACAGGGAAAAATCACAGCATGTTTTTTCTTCCGGCACTCAGTCCGGTACTCCATCCGGTACTCAATCCGGTACTCGGTCTGACACTCCATCCTGCAAAAAAATGATGGGCGATTTGGTGGTTATGGTATTGGTGGCCAGTGGTGGGCAAATCAGGAACATGGGTTTTGCTCGTGCTTACCCCCTCCAGCTACTGAACTCTTGAAAAATTGGTTTGGGTTGTTAAGTTGGGAGATTATTGGCTCACTCCATTTCGGAAGTTAGGGCATCATTAATGTAATTTACTATTTTTAGAAGAGGTTCGATCCTCCAGTGGTTGACCTCTTAGTCTGTAAAGCTTATAAATACCACTGTGGTGGTCATACACTAGTTAATAAGTTTAGGAAGTTGTGTTTTAGAGACAAATACGATTTCCTCTGTTTTGCCATTTTCATTTTGCAAGAATTGTGTAAGATTGCGTTTTAAAGTTTTAATGGTGAAATCGCTTCACTGAGTTCGTGGTGTGCATTTGAGGAGTGACCATGACTTGCTGGGGGCTCCACCAGCACTATGGTAACTGTTCTATGAGTTTGTTTATGAATAACATAACATAGATGTATTTTATTTTATTTCCTGTACATGAATTGCTATTTTATTTCTTACTTTGATAGATTAAAGGTTAGTTTTTGTATCACAGATTAAGGATTAGTTGTTAATTCCTCTTGCTTTCAATTAGGTAGATTTCCTTTTTTCAATTAGAAATAGTTGTATTAAGAATAGAGTTCACTTGTCTCTTAGCTTAGTTAGTTTCTTATTGAGTAGTCTTAATTAGTTTACTTGTTGTAGTATTTATCCTAGGTTAGTTAGCTGTTTACTTGCTGTAATAGGTTAATTGCTTACTTGTCTATTCTTGCTTTGTTAGTATAGTTGCTTGTTTATTTWCTTTCTTTCACAGGGTAGTTGTTTATTGAATTCAAATAGAGTAGTTAAAGTAGTTTGCTATTGCTATTTGTTTATTGTTATGCTTAAGTAGTTTTATTTTTCTTATTGTYATGATCAGTTAGTTTGCTTCGTAGGGTTTTTCATTTTATTTCCTAGAACTATCCATTGATCCTTGGTTCAAAAGTACTTAGGTTACATAGTTTAAAGTTKCTTAGTAAGGTTTKMTCATTAGATATATTTTCTTGGATAGATTATCCCTTAGATAGCCACTTCCTTAGTTAGACTATACTACTACCAATCCTTCTACCTTGGCATATATTTTTCTACAACTCTAAGTTTACTTACCCCGGGTTGACAATTTAATTGAGGGTTTTTAGTGTGTTTTTAGTGCATATATAACACCCATCAGAAATCATAAAAAATGAGAAATAATTCTATGGGAAGCCCATGATGCCCARTTATCTTGTCTTTCTAAAAACTATGCAAGTTTTAGAGTAATTTTTCCTTTCCCGCCTCTTCCATTAGAAACCAATTGTCTTCTTGGTTTAAGAATCTATGGAAAAAAATGGAGAWTTSTAGGATGGCATCTATCATGGATCGATTTTCCTCTTTCAGGAGGGTTTGGAAATGATTATTACCTTCTTAGGCTATGTTGTATATTTTAACCTTGTACAATAAATTACTAMAAAAATATTCTTAATAAAAAAGAAAATATAGAATGTCACACACACATAGTACACATAGATTTTTACCCTGGAAACCCAAACTGGGAAAACRAACAACTTGTTTAGAGTTTCACCTCTAATATTTTATTTATCATTTTCTTCATTGTTTACAATACAATACAAATATAACATYCCACGACATCCAAMCCCTAATACATTGACTCGGATTAGTCAAAAACCCTAATTCCTTAACCAAAATTAGAAAACCATAGAAAAAACCATGTGCTGAAAACCCACCAAAAAACGACGTAARAAACCATTGAAAATAGACCAATTTGTTTTCTTGGGGGATCCCACCCYTGAACCCATGAAACCCTCCCAKCTAGGGGGTGCCAAGCATCYTGTAGAATCCMTTTTATCCCATATTAGTATATAATACATTGGATCAATTTTGCAAAGAATATAACACATACCCAACATTCTCCCACTTGTAGTTTTCTTTGCATACATGGGTTACATGATTACATAGTCAACAATATAGGGAAGAAATGCCCATATATCCTCTACACCAATAGAAATGATCATTGCTCACATATTTTTTTAATGAATCTACAATATTCTCCAAACTTTCCACCTTCATCATTAACACCTTCTTGTCTTCAACCATGTCTCTCACAAAGTGATACTGAAAATCAATATGCTTTGTCTTTGAATGATAAGTCAGGTTATTCACCAAGAATATTGCATTGTGAATGTTACAATATATCCTTACATGTAGATGTACCAACCCAATACCTGGACACAATATTTGTAACCATACTACTTCCTTTCTTGGATGAGTGGCTGCCATGTATTCAACTTTTGTAGTTGAGAGTGCCACTACAAACTGACTTTTGCTCATCCAACTGATTTCTCCTCCAAACATGTTAAACACATACCCACTTGTAAATATTCTATGATCCATATCTCTAGCTAAATATGCATCCACAAAGCCATGTATGTCCAACAATCTGTCCAATCCTGGTCCTCCTTGGTATCACAATCCATAAATGGTAGTACCACACAAATACCTGAAAACCCTCCATGTAGGAGTGATATCTTCACATCCATATGTTCTACTTAAAAATAAAACACAAAAGAAATAGATAAAAGAAATATAATAGAAGTTAACTTGGAAACAAGAGAAAAAATATCATCAAAGTCAATTCCCTCAACATGGGAATAACCTTTTTCTACTAATCGAGCTTTGTATTTCTCCACTTTTCCTTCTATATTCATGATACAGATTACTTTCGACACGAAATGAGAGAGGAGATATAATAAATAAATGTATAGAGATATCTCAGATATCCAATAATATAACATAAATTTATTAGAGATGAAACCATAAACACAGAGATACAGTAATACACAATTTTCTATTAATGAGTGAAAGTGTACAAAAACTGTACAAATACAAAGTGAAAGACTCGCTAGAATGGTGGCAGCTTATCTCTGAGAAGAGATGTGTCTACTAATCACATTTGCAATAATATGATTTTACAATGAGGATCCAAAGGCATTTTTATCTTAAATAAAATGAAAAACCCTAACCCTGAAAGATGAAAAGCCAACAGTTTTGTGGACCCCGTTTTGGGTAGTTTGGTGTATCAACTTCCTGGGGGTGTAACTTTGGCATACGATCTTTGTTTTGGGTGAACGATAACTCATTGGAAAGGTATCTTCGAGGATATTCATTTTGGGGGATCAATAAGAGCCTTCATTTATCATTAAGAAGTTGGATCCCGAAAAACCTTCATTTAGGCCCTCAAAATGGCCCCGGAAGTTAAAAACTGCTAAAAATACTAAATTGCCAAAATTGTAAGAAAAATGTTTTGAGCCAAGTGGAAGAGGTGGGTGGCCACTGATATCCACCTGGATCAATCCTCGCTCCTTAGGAAACAATGGTTTCCATTGCATTGATTTCCCGGGGGAGAGGGGAAAATGATTGAATCTTGGTGCGCTGCTTGCCTTGCTGGAGACGTTGCGTTGTGGAAGGATATCATGAAACTGTTATTGGCGGGGTTGAATATGTTCAACCAGTTGGGCTACATGAGATGTCTGGGTGTATAAGGAATATTTTCTCTTTGCTTCATTCTTTTTTACTTGCTTTTGTTGGATAGAAGGTTCTTGGTCCGAGGCTGTAGTGGCTGTAGTATCCTTCTGTTCACCTTTTGAACAAATTGTGAAGAAGATGAATTTTGTAGTATGAGATACTACCTTGAGAAATTGTTTAGGTGGGACAATAGTTGGAACTACCTCTGGTATCCTGTAGAGATGACCCCCAGAGAAACAATGCCACTACGGGGTCGAGACTCATAGATAGCATGGAGCTTCCACATATATGGTTGTCCCAAGAGAACATCACAAACATTCAGTGGGGAAACATCACATAATACCTCATCCTTGAAGGGTTGGATGCCATATGACAATTGACATTGATGGCTAACATGAATATCTCTTCCCTGATGAAGCCACCCGATGTTGTATGGTTGTGGGTGTGGTGTTGTCGAAAATCCCAATTGTTTGACGACCTTTGCTGAGATGAGGTTCTTCTAGCTTTCGCTATCAAAAATAAAATGTACTGGTGTCCCCTTCACCCCCATATATGAATGAAAAAGGAACTCCCCCTCTTCAGGATATGTGGGTTTGTCTGGTTGAATTGCTGTGGTCATGACAATAGCAGTGGGTTTTGCGTCAATGATTTGTCTTCTATCAATATTTTTCTGAATCAGATTCTGAATCAGGGTTCAACTCCTTTTCTTTGATCTCAACCACTAATGACTATTTTGAGCGAAATTCATTGGTGTTGTGCCAGGGGATTTTGTGGAAATCACACCATTTTCTGGTGTCCTTCTTGGTCTTTCTATGACTATTCTTTTCCTGTGGCTTGGACTGGTTTTCAGGAGACTGTTTCTTAGGGCCGTCTTTATCATACTTTTTTGGTTTCATATTTGTATACCTAAAGTCCCATTTGTTCTGGTTCTTAAATTTGTTGTCGATTTTAACAACATATCGATAAGTAACCCTGAGTGCTGAGATGTAGAGAAAATCCATTTAAGTTTGGATGTATCTGTGTAGAGCCCCACGGTATTTCAGAACCAAATGTCATTCAGAGTCTTTGATACCCATCTTGGTGTGCAAGGTATGTAAGGTATTGGTGAACTCCAGAACTACTTGGCCCCTCTCTTGCCGCAGTATGGTCCATCTCATGTATTGGTCCTCATGGTTGCCAACAGGGTAATACTATTCCTTTACCGCATCCACATAAAAATACCAAGTGGGTTCGACCCCATATTATCCAGACTTCTTTGTGGAAATTTTCTCCCATTAATTTTCCCACCAATGTTTGACATGGAGGATATCCTTAAGTAGTGCGGAGGTGATCTTTTCCCTGTCAGAGAAATTATGAACAAAGAAATAACCTTCTAGCAGATTTAACCATTTTTCTAAGGTATCTGCATCTATCTATCCTTCAAGTACGAGAATATAAAAATTAACTTGTACCTTGAAAGGCGAGGTGCCTCCAAAGTGGATACATGATGAAGATGCACATGTTGTTATCGACAGGTGTTGAAGGATGTGGGAAACATTCTCCATCATTTTGTCCCTCTGTCGTGTGAGAGCTTGCTCAAGCAACAGATTAATAGAATTGTTTGCTCTGTCATTTTTCTTTTCTTCCACCATGGAGGGTTTCTTGGGCATGCGAGAGAGATTGTATTCAAGAGAGACAAGATAGAGACCCAACTTGTTATACTTGGACCTCTTCAGGGACATGCACTGAAAAATGATCAAGAACATCCTGCTCTAATATCATTGATCCAGATGATTTTCGGCACGAAATGAGAGAGGAGATATAATAAAGAAATGTACAGAGATATCTAAGATATCCAATAATATAACGGAAATGTATTAGAGATGCAATCATAAACACAGAGATACAGTAATACACAATTTTCTATTAATGAGAGAAAGTGTACAAAGACTGTAAAAATACAATGTGAAAGACTTTCTAGAATGGTGGCAGCTTATCTCTGAGAAGAGATGTGTCTGCTACTCGCATTCGCAAGAAGATGATTTATAATGAGGTTGTTACACATCAAAATTACTCATTACGACAATGGCCTAGTGTCATCGTTATCAATATTACAAGTGTCACATTTTGGTCACAAGTGTCGCAAGTGTCAGAAAAAGCATACTGCCATACTGTCTATGTCATGCCTATAACGACATTGGAGGGACACTTGAAACACCTCAAACAACTGATTTGGAAGAAGAGGAATGGGTTAACAAAGTTTATAAACCTTTTTCCACTGGAAAATCCACTTAAAAGACATTTTTGGAGAGGAGTGCTTCCCTATACACTGATAGTGAGCGCTGGCGCTCTCTGCACCCTTTTAGGGGAGTGTTATAATGCACAGATGCCACTTTTGGGGAAGCACTGCCTTTGTTGAGAAAATTTTGGGTTTGTTGAGGAAAATTAGGGAAGAATCCCTCAATTACTAACGGTGGTTGGATTCAAATATATGGTCAAGTCATGATCTTAGGGAGGATCCTCAACTGAAGGAGAAGGATCCTTAACTTATCCTAAAGATGTCTCAAGTGGTTGGGCCTCTCCAAGGCTATATAAGGGAGACTTCTCATGGTGAAAGGGGATGGAAAGTATTGTGAAGAATCTAACTTATGATCTCATGAGGAAGATGTCATTTGGAACATCAACATTCTGTGTGTGGACTGTTTAAGTAAGGGTTTGGACAAGGAGAGTTTGATAAAGCTGCTGCACTCACATCCATGGTTGTAAGTAACACTTTGTTCTCATTAATACAATCAATGCTTGGTTTGTTTCTTTCAAACTTGTACTTGTTCCATATAAGTTTGTCTATAGTAGATGGATCTATGTTTGAGCTAATCTCAGTAGAGTAGGAAGTATTTTGTACCTTTGTTTGTTTTGTAGGACCTATCAAGGAGCTCAAGATTGAAGCTCAGCCTGGACTTTGCAAGGACAAACGTTGTTCATAAGGTACATATCTTCCTCTTTCTCTTTCATTCATTATCTTGATTAGATCTAAAAGGAAGTCAGTGTCCATATTAAGCACTTTCTGTCTTGGTGTTAGGAGTCTAGAGACCTCGAGAGAATCCACTTGTCCGCAGGGGGATTTCTCTTCAACATAAATTGGCGACTCCACTGGGGAATAATCGAAGTTTTCAGTTTTGGTTTTCCTCACAGACCTTCTCTTACCCTTCGTTCTTTTTAGACCTTGTTCATCCCGTATGTTTGATTGAATATGCTAATTGGATCATTATTCCATCACATCCATTGTGATTGACAAAGTTTGATTGAGTTTTGTTTTTTTTTGACATTTTTCTGGGTTTTAAGACACCAGCGCCCCCTTGCCTATGTTATCAGAGTGCTGGCGCTCCTTGTTGGCTTTGCACAGAGTGTTATAACGCTCTGGTGCCCCTTACACCAGAGCGCTACCTTTTTCTCTACAAATAAAATTCTAGGGTTGTGTTTTTTGAAATCCAATCTCTGCTTTTACCCTTGCTTAGCTTTTTTGTTCTTTAATACATCTTCCTGTTGACCTTTGACACTCTGCTTTCTGAGAAATAAGCACTTTGTTGTTCATATTTTTTGACCTTCTTCCTTATTTTGAGTTTTTCTTCTGTTGAGAACTTGGAATCAATCCACTGCTTTCTTCTCTCTTATCTAACTGAGTGAAAATTGTGGTGAAGAACATCAGAAATTTGTGAATCATCTCATTTGGTTCTTTGAGGTCATTTTCTTAGAATCTTTCTTTTGTGTGAAATTTTT
>ML855984.1:13223-23911 GCA_009831015.1 Picea engelmannii | reverse complement strand
TCAGAGATAAGCTGCCACCATTCTAGCGAGTCTTTCACTTTGTATTTTTACAGTCTTTGTACATTTCTCTGATTAATAGAAATCATGTATTACTGTATATCTATGTTTATGGTTGTATCTATGATATATTTCTATTATATTAATGGATATACGCGATATGTCTATGCATTTCTTTATTATATCTCCGCTCTCATTTCGTGCCAAAAATAATCTGAATCAGTGGTATCAAAGAAGGCTGCTCTTGATCGTTTTTTTTTTTCAGTGCATGTCCCCGATGAGGTCCGAGTATAGTAAGTTGGGTCTCGATCTTGTCTCTATTGAATACAATTCCTCTCGCAAACCCATGAAACACTCAATGGTAGAAGAAAAGAAAAACAATGGAGCAGACGATCCTATCAATCTGTTGCTTGAGCAAGCTCTCATGCGATAGAGGGATGAAATGATGGATAATTTTTTCCACATCCTTCAACGCCTGCCGATAGCATCAGGTGCATATTCATCAAGAGAGCACTTTGAAGGCACCTCACCTTTCAAGGTACAAGTTAATTTTGATATTCCTGTATTTGAAGGACAGATAAACGCAGAAGCCCTAGAAAAATGGTTAACTCTGCTGGAAGGTTATTTCTATGTTCACAATTTTTTTGACAAAGAAAAGATCACCTTTGCACTCCTTAAATCTCTTCCTCATGTCAAACATTGGTGGGAAACTTACTGGGAGCAAAGTTCCACAGGGGAGTCTAGAATATATGGGGCCGATCCCACTTGGGATTTTTTTGTGGATGCGGTAAAAGAACAGTATTACCCTGTTGGCAACTATGAGGACCAGTACATGAGATGGACCACACTACGGAAAGAGAGGGGTAAAACAGTTTCGGAGTTCACCATACCTTCCATACCTTGTGCACCAAGCTGGGTATCAAAGACTCCGAGTGACATTTGGTTTTGAAATACCATGGGGCTCTACACAGATACATCCAAACTAAAATGGATTTTCTAGACATCTCATCACTCGATGCTGCTTATCGATATGCTATTAAAATTGAACAAAAATTTAAGCACCAGAACAAATGGGAATTCAGGTCTACAAATCCGCAACAACCAAAGTATGACAAAGATGGCCCGAACAAATAGTCTCCTGAAAACCAGTCCAAGACACAGGAAAAGAAGGGTCACAGTAAGAAAAACAAGGACACCGAAAAATGGTGCGAGTTCCACAAAATCCCTTGGCACAACACTGATGAATGTCGTTCAAAACAGTCATTGGTGGCCGAGATCAAAGAGAAGGAGCAAAACCTTGATTCAAAATCTGATTCTGAAAATAATGGTAAAAGACAGATCATCGATGCAGACCCCATTGCTATTTTCGTGACCATAGCTATTCAACCAAAAGAAGAAATAGATCCAGAAGAGGGGGAGCGCCTTTTTCATTCACAGATGTGGGTGAAGGGGACCTCGCTGCTCTTTATTGTTGATAGTGGAAGCCAGAAGAACCTCATCTCAACAGAGGTTATCAAACAATTGGGATTGTCAACAACACCACACCCACAACCATACAACATTGGGTGGCTTCACCAAGGACGAGATCTTCGTGTCAGCCAGCAGCGTGGATTATCATACGACATCCAACCCTTCAAGGATGAGGTATTATGTGATGTTGCCCCATTGGATGTCTGTGATGTTCTATTGGGTTAGCCATATATGTGGAAACACCATGCTAGCTATGAGTCTCGACCTCGTAGTGTCATTAATACTCTAGGGGGTCATCTCTACAGGATACCAGAGGTAGTTCCAACTACTACTCCACCTAAACAGTGCTGCAAGGTAGTATCTCATACTACAAAATTCATCTTCTCCACAATCTGTTCAAAAGGGGAACAAAAGGATAATGCAACCACCACAGCTTCGGCCCAAGCACCTTCTATCCAACAGAAGAAGGTCGACAAGGTTGCAACAAAGAAAAAATATTACTTCTACACACAGTCATCTCATGTAGCCAGACTAGTTAAAAATGTCCAACCCCTCCAGCCACAGGTTCATGATGACCGTCAACAAACCAAGCAATGCGATGTCTCCAACAAGACAAGCAACTCACCAAGATGCAGATTCAATAAACGCTTTTCGTTCTCCCCCTGGAACTCAACGTAATGGAGACCATTGCTTCCTAAGGAGGGAGGATTGATCCAGGTGGATATTGGTGGCCACCCATCCTTTCCAACTGGCTCAAAATAGCTTTATGGCAATTTTGGGAATTTACTATTTTTAGCAGGTTTTAACTTCTGGGGCCATTTTGAGGGTCCAAATTAAGGATTTTTAAGATAGAGGTTCTAAAATATATTCGATGGCATGATTGAGCCCCAAAAATGAATCTCCTCGACGATACCTTTCCAACGAGCTATCATATGCCTAAAACGGAGATCATATGCAAAAGTTACGACCCCGAGAAGTTGATGTACTCACTTACCCAAATGGGGCCCACATGACTTTTGTCGCTTCATCTCCTAGGGTTAGGTTTTTGGATGTCTAGGACTTTTAGCATTCCTGTTTAGTGTAAAAAGGCCTTCAGAGCTTCATTGTAATCATCTTATTGCGAATGCGAGTAGCCATCACATCTCTTCTCAGAGATAAGCTGCCACCATTCTAGCGAGTCTTTCACTTTGTATTTTTACAGTCTTTGTACATTTCTCTGATTAATAGAAATCATGTATTACTGTATATCTATGTTTATGGTTGTATCTATGATATATTTCTATTATTTTAATGGATATACGTGATATTTCTATGCATTTCTTTATTATATCTCCGCTCTCATTTCGTGCCAAAAATAATTTGAATCAGTGGTATCAAAGAAGGCTGCTCTTGATCGTTTTTTTTTTCAGTGCATGTCCCCGATGAGGTCCGAGTATAGTAAATTGGGTCTCGAGCTTGTCTCTATTGAATACAATTCCTCTCACAAACCCATGAAACACTCAATGGCAGAAGAAAAGAAAAACAATGGAGCAGACGATCCTATCAATCTGTTGCTTGAGCAAGCTCTCATGGGATAGAGGGACGAAATGATGGAGAATTTTTCCCACATCCTTCAACGCCTGCCAATAGCATCAGGCGCATCTTCATCAAGAAATCACTTTGGAGGCACCTCACCTTTCAAGGTACAAGTTAATTTTGATATTCCTATATTTGAAGGACAGATAAACGCAGAAGCCCTAGAAAAATGGTTAACTCTGCTGGAAGGTTATTTATCTGTTCACAATTTTTTCGACAAAGAAAATATCACCTTTGCACTCCTTAAAGCTCTTCCTCATGTCAAAAATTGGTGGGAAACTTACTGGGAGCAAAGTTCCACAGGGGAGTCTGGAATATATGGGGCCGATCCCACTTGGGATTTTTTTGTGGATGCGGTAAAAGAACAGTATTACCCTATTGGCAACTATGAGGACCAGTACATGAGATGGACCACACTGCGGAAAGAGAGGGGTAAAACAGTTTCGGAGTTCACCATACCTTCCATACCTTGTGCACCAAGCTGGGTATCAAAGACTCCGAGTGACATTTGGTTTTGAAATACCATGGGGATCTACACAGATACATCCAAACTGAAATGGCTTTTCTAGACATCTCATCACTCGATGTTGCTTATCGATATGTTATTAAAATTGAGCAGAAATTTAAGTACCAAAAAAAACGGGAATTTAGGTCTACAAATCTGCAACGACCAAAGTATGACAAATATGGCCCGAACAAATAGTCTCGCGAAGACCAGTCCAAGACACAGGAAAAGAAGGGTCATGGTAAGAAAAGCAAGGACACCGAAAAATGGTGTGAGTTCCACAAAATCCCTTGGAACAACACTGATGAATGTCGCTCAAAATAGTCATTGGTGGCTAAGATCAAAGATAAGGAGCAAAACCTTGATTCAAAATCTGATTCTGAAAATATTGGTAAAAGACAGATCATCGATGCAGACCCCATTGCTATTTTCGTGACCATAGCAATTCAACAAGAAGAACCAATAGATCCAGAAGAGGGGGAGCACCTTTTTCATTCACAGATGTAGGTGAAGGGGAGCCCGCTGCATTTTATTGTTGATAGCAGAAGCCAGAAGAACCTCATCTTAGCAGAGGTCGTCAAACAATTGGGATTGTCGACAACACCACACCCACAACCATACAACATTGGGTGGCTTCGCCAAGGATGAGATCTTCATGTTAGCCAATAGTGTGGATTATCATACGACATCTAACCCTTCAAGGATGAGGTATTATGTGATGTTTCCCCATTGGATTTCTGTCATGTTCTCTTGGCTCATCCATATATGTGGAAACACCATGCTATCTATGAGTCTCGACCTCGTAGTGTCATTATTACTTTGGGGGGTCATCTCTACAAGATACCAGAGGTAGTTCCAACTACTGCTCCACCTTAATAGTGCCTCAAGGTAGTATCTCATACTACAAAATTCATCTTCTCCACAATCTGTTCAAAAGGGGAACAAAAGGATACTGCAACCACCACAGCTTCGGCCCAAGAACCTTCTATCCAACAGAAGAAGGTCGACAAGGTTGCAAAAAAGCACAAAGATTCCTTCTACACACAATCATCTCATGTAGCCAGATTGGTTAACAAGGTCCAACCCCTCCAGCCACAGGTTCGTGATGACCTTCAACAAACCAAGCAGCGCGATGTCTCCAACAAGACAAGTAACTCACCAAGATGCATATTCAATAAAGGCTTTTCCTTCTCCCCCAGTAACTCAACGCAGTGGATACCATTGCTTCCTAAGGAGGGAGGATTGATCCAGGTGGATATTGGTGGCCACCCACCTTTTCCAACTGGCACAAAACAACTTTATGGCAATTTTGGGAATTTACTATTTTTAGCAGGTTTTAACTTCCGGGGCCATTTTGAGGGTCCAAATGAAGGTTTTTTGGGATTGAGGTTCTCAATTATATTTCAAGGCATGAATGAACCCCAAAAAATAAATCTCCTCGACGATACCTTTCCAACGAGCTATCACATGCCTAAAACAGAGATCGTATGCAAAAGTTACGACCCCGGGAAGTTGATGTACTCACTTACCCAAACAGGGCCCACATGACTTTTGGCGCTTCATCTCCTACGGTTAGGTTTTTGGATGTATAGAAATTTTGGCATTCCCGTTTATCATAAAAAGGCCTTCAAAGCCTCATTGTAATCATCTTCTTGCGAATGCGAGTAGCTGTCACATCTCTTCTCAGAGATAATATGTCACCATTCTAGCGAGTCTTTCACTTTTTATTTTTACAGTCTTTGTACATTTCTCTGATTAATAGAAATCGTGTATTATTGTATATCTATGTTTATGGTTGTATCTATGATATATTTCTGTTATATTATTGGATATACGCGATATCTCTGTGCATTTCTTTATTATATCTCCACTCTCATTTCGTGCCAAAAATAATCCGGATCAGTGGTATCAGAGGAGGCTGCTCTTGATCATTTTTTTTTTCAGTGCATGTCCTCGACGAGGCCCGAGTATAGAAAGTTGGGTTTCGAGCTTGTCTCTCTTGAAGACAATCACTCTCACAAACCCAAGAAACCCTCAATGGAGGAAGAAAAGAAAAACGACAGAGCAAACGATCCTATCAATCTGTTGCTTGAGCAAGCTCTCATGCGACAGATGGATGAAATGATGCAGAATTTTGCCCACATCCTTCAACGCCTGCCGATAGAATTAGGCGCATCTTCATCAAGCGAGCACTTTGGAGGCACCTCACCTTTCAAGGTACAAGTTAATTTTGATATTCCTGTATTTGGAGGACAGATAGACGCAGAATTCCTAGAAAAAAGGTTAACTCTGCTGGAAGGTTATTTCTCTATTCACAATTTTTTCGACAAAGAAAAGATCACTGTTGCACTCCTTAAAGATCTCCCTCATGTCAAACATTGGTGGGAAACTTACTGGGAGAAAATTTCCATAGAGGAGTCTGGAATATATGGGGCCGATCCCACTTGGGATTTTTTTGTGGATGCGGTAAAAGAATAGTATTACCCTATTGGAAACTATGAGGACCAGTACATGAGATGGACCACACTGCGACAAGAGAGGGGCAAAGCAGTTTTGGAATTCACCAATAATTTCCATACCTTGCGCACCAAGCTGGGTATCAAAGACTTCAAGCGACATTTGGTTCTGAAATACCGTGGGGCTCTACATAGATACATCCAAACTGAAATGGATTTTCTGGACATCTCATCACTCAGTGATGCTTATCAATATGCTGTTAAAATTGAGCAGAAATTTAAGCACCAAAACAAACAAGAATTTGGGTATACAAATCCACAACAACCAAATTATGCAATGAGCTATCACATTCCTATACAAATCTCCTCGATTATACCTTTCCAACGAGCTGTCACACGCCTAAAACAGAGATCGTATGCAAAAGATACGACCCCGGGAAGTTGATGCACCAACTTACCCAAACGGGGCCCACATGACTTTTGGTGCTTCATCTCCTAGGGTTAGGTTTTTGTATGTCTAAGACTTTTGGCATTCCCGATTATTGTAAAAATTCCTTCAGAGCCTCATTGTAACCATCTTCTTGCGAGTGCGAGTAGCCGTCACATCTCTTCTCAGAGTTAAGCTACCACCATTCTAGCGAGTCTTTCACTCTGTATTTTTACAGTCTCTATACATTTCTTTCATTAATAGAAATCATGTATTACTGTATCTATGTCTTTATGGTTGCATCTCTTATATATTTCTGTTATATTACTGGATATACACGATATCTCTGTGCATTTATTTATTATATCTCTGCTCTCATTGTGTGCCGAAAATAATCCGGATCAGTGGTATCAGAGCAGGCTGCTCTTGATCATTTTTAGTGCATGTCCCCGATGAGGTCCGAGTATAGCAAGTTGGGTCTCGAGCTTGTCTCTCTTGAGGAAAATCACTCTCACACACCCAAGAAACCCTCAATGGTGGAAGAAAAGAAAAACGATGGAGTAGACGATCCTATCAGTCTGTTGATTGAGCAAGCTCTCATGCGACAGAGGGATGAAATGATGGAGAATTTTTCCCACATCCTTCAACGCCTACCGATAGCATCAGGTGCATCTTCATCAAGCGGCCACTTTGGAGGCACCTCGCCTTTCAAGGTACAGGTTAATTTTGATATCCCCGTATCTGAAGGTCAAATAGATGCAGATGCCCTAGATAAATGGTTAAATCTGCTAGAAGGTTATTTCTCTGTTCATAATTTTTCAGACAAGGAAAATATCACCTTCGCACTCCTTAAGGCTCTCCCCCATGTCAAACATTGGTGGAAAACTTACTGGGAGCAGAGTTCTACAGAGGAGTCTGGAATATATGGGGCCAAGCCTGCTTGGGATTTTTTTGTGGATGCAGTAAAGGAACAGTACTACCCTGTTGGCAACTATGAGGAACAATACATGAGATGGACCACACTACGGCAAGAGAGGGGATAAACAGTTCCAGATTTCACCAATACCTTCCATACCTTGCACACCAAGCTAGGTATCAAAGACTCTGAACGACATTTGGTTCTGAAATACCATGGGGCTCTACACAGATACATCCAAACTGAAATGGATTTTCTGGGCATCTCATCACTCAGTGCTGCCTATCGATGTGATTTTAAAATCGAGCAGAAATTTAAGCACCAGAACAAAAAGGAGTTTGGGTCTGCAAATCCACAACAACCAAAGTATTACAACGACAACCCTAACAAACAGTCTCCCGAAAACTAGTCCAAGCCACAGGAAAATAAGGGTCATGGGAAAAAAAAAAAGGACATCCGAAAATGGTGAAATTTCCACAAAATCCCCTGGCACAACACGGATGAATGTCTCTCAAAATAGTCATTGGTGGTCTAGATCAAAGACAAGGAGCCGAACCCTGATTCAGAATCTGATTCTGAAAATACTGGTAAAAGACAGATCATCGACGTAGACCCCACTGCTATTGTTGTGACCGCAACAATTCAACCAGAAGAACCAACAGATCTAGAAGAGGGAGAGCACCCTTTTCATTCAAAGATGTTGGTGAAGGGGACCCCGCTGCATTTTATTGTTGATAGCGGAAGCCAAAAGAACCTTATCTCAGTAGAGGTCGTCAAACAGTTGGGATTGTCGACAACACCACACCCACAACCATACAACATCGGGTGGCTTCGCCAAGGACGAGATCCTCGTGTCAGCTATCAGTGTCGATTATCATATGACATTGAACCCTTCAAGGATGAGGTATTATGTGACATTGCCCCATTGGATGTCTGTGATGTTCTCTTGGGTCAGCCATATATGTGGAAACGCCATGCTATCTATGAGTCTCGACCTCGTAGTGTCATTATTACTCTAGGGGTTCATCTCTATAGGATACCAGAGGTAGTTCCAACTATTGCTCCACCTAAATAGTTCCACAAGGTAGTATCTCATACTACAAAATTCATCTTCTCCACAATCTGTTCAAAAAGGGAACAAAAGGATACTGCAACCACCACAGCTTCGGCCTAAGCACCTTCTATCCAACAGAAGAATTTCGACAAGGTTGCAACAAAGCACAAGGATTCCTTCTACACACAGTCATCTCATGTAGCCAGACTGGTTAAAAAGGTCCAACCCTTCCATCCACAGGTTCGTGATGACCTTTAACAAGCCAAGCAGTGCGATGTCTCCAACAAGACAAGCAGCTCACCAAGATGGAGATTCAATAAACGCTTTTCCTTCTCCCCCGGGAAATCAACGCAATGGAGACCATTGCTTCCTAAGGACGGAGGATTTATCCAGGTGGATATTGGTGGCCACCCACCTTTTCCAACTGGCTCAAAACAACTTTATGGCAATTTTGGCAATTTACTGTTTTTAGCAGGTTTTAACTTCCGGGGCCATTTTGAGGGCCTAAATGAAGGTTTTTCGAGATTGAGGTTCTCAATGACATCAAAAGGCATACTTGAGCCCCCAAAATGAATCTCCTCGATGATACCTTTCCAACGAGCTATCACATGCCTAAAACAAAGATCGTATGCAAAAGTTACGACCCCGAGAAGTTGATGCACCAACTTACCCAAACGGGGCCCACATGACTTTTGGCGCTTCATCTCCTAGGGTCAGGTTTTTGGATGTCTAGGAATTTTGGCATTCCCGATTATTGTAAAAAGGCCTCCAGAGCCTCATTGTAAACATCTTCTTGCGAATGGGAGTAGCCATCACATCTCTTCTCAGAGATAAGCTGCCACCATTCTAGCGAGTCTTTCACTCTGTATTTTTACAATCTCTGTACATTTTTTTCATTAATAGAAATCATGTATTACTGTATCTCTGTGTTTATGGTTGCATCTCTGATATATTTCTGTTATATTACTGGATATACACGATATCTCTGTGCATTTATTTATTATATCTCTGCTCTCATTGCGTGCCGAAAATAATCTGGATCACTATTCTTCCATATATGCTTACATTCTTGAAGGATAGCCTGGTCCTTCATTTTTGTCTCTTGGAGTAGAAGGATTTGAGGTCGTTTTGATTTTATTAAGTTTCTGAGTGATTCTAGTTCTTCTTTGCTTCCCAATCAACTACAATTCCAAGATACCAGTTTCATTATTTACCTGATGCCTTTGGATTCCCCCCTTTCTAGGAAAATATGTTTCCAACTCCTTTAGCTCATATCGAGTCCCTTTTGAAGGTGCTTTCTAACGTCATCTGCAGTCCCAGTCCTTTTCCTTGTCCATTGTTTCTTCCCTTTTATTTCAACTAGACTTTCACCCTAGTTTCTTTATTGTTACTCGGGATTTTGTCGCACGATATATTTGTTCATCTATTTCCTCTTGATATTCTTCCTCTAATATGACATGGGTTCCTGATATGGAGTTGATGCTCATGTTTGAAACTGGCGCTTTCTCGAGGGTCATTCCTTTGGTGGATTTCTTCCCACTTTGGAGTTGATCTGGATCATGAGTGGGGATTTATCTCTCTACTATCATATTTTCATGGCTCTCCTCCATAGCTTCCTCATTACCCTCTAGTGTCACATACCTATTATTGCTGGATCGAGGGTAATTTCCCCTACTCTGATATGAGGGGGGATCCTCCACTGCTATAGACTCATGTTGTGCATTCAAAGGACCGGGAGGGGCTTGACTAGATATGGCAGATACCCTCTTTATTTTTTGGGTTTTCCATTTCTCTTGATCCCCCCATGGTTGTAGAGAAATTTGGTACATGGGGAAATATTTTGGGAAATTTCCATATTCATGACATTCTTTTCACTTGAAGGGAGTTTTCTCATAGTCTACCTATTGTATATGAGTTCATTCATCTAGGGTTAGTTATATTTATTTTGGAAGAATTTTTTCTAGAGCTACCTCAACACAATTTCTTGCACATGCTTGTTGACCCTCTCATGGTTCAACATGATCAATATACCTTTCCAGTGTATTTCCTATATTGTATATGGTTTTGTGTGTCTAACGATAATAATGGTGAAAGGTAAACCTGACATAGAATGAGAGGACTGGAATAATTTCATTTTCAGGACTGAAATTAGACGTCCATCGATTCAATTACATACCCCTTGAACCCCTAAAATAGGCTCCGCTACGAAATATGAGGTCTCGGTCTTCCTTCAATTCGAACAAAAATACAAGAAAACCCTTACCAAAGAATGATGAAACAACCTTCCC
>ML855981.1:27468-40780 GCA_009831015.1 Picea engelmannii | reverse complement strand
AACCAATGGTAAACTACCACATGACCTTCCTTCTCTAGAGAATAAGTATCACTAGAAAAGTTACAAATATTCTCACACACTCATCATATAATATATGTGGATTAGGAGTAGGACCCATCAGAGGTTGTCACTCATAACATAAAATTTATGGAAAATTTTAGAGTTTGTTGACCTCTTCATGGAGTCATCCTCTTGCTAACTCGTAAATTGTCATTGTCTTGCTTATAACAATGGTGCATCCTTTGTTCTTAACATTGCTAACGTTAGATCCTCGCTAGGAATTACCGTACAAGTCATATTTATGAATATGTTTTCCCTTGAAATCAAGTTTACTCATGGCCTCCCAATTACTTACTAAGTGGAGCGTGATCACAAAGCCTAACAACATCCATTTTTTATTTTTTTGTCAATAAAACAATTTCTAGGTTATAATATTCATTTTACTATGTCACCCCAAAACTTAAAACATGTCAAGTTGGATTAGAATGGCTAAAATTTTTATATTGACTAAATTTTTTTGTATGCATAGCTTTGAAATGCCACACACCATAACATAGACTCTCTATATATAACACTTCATGTTTTCACCATTACTTAATCTTTTAATATGCTCTAAACATGATATTTTCATAATAAACACTTCTTTGCTTTAAACATATTACCTTTCTCATATACACATGTTTTTCATTAAAGATTCTCAAGAATTCAAAAGAATTGGTTCAATTTTGCATGATTCGTCTAAGGAAAGAGGGCGCACTTTTATAGACTTTAGCATATATCTTTGGTCTAGGCCATGGAAAAGCTCAGGTCATGGGAGTCAGGAGTGGCTTCGGTTATGGAGGAAACCCTAACACCTGTGCATCGAGAGGTAGGAGTGGCTTCGGTTGCGGAGTAAACACTAAAACCTACACATTCTAAGGATAAAAATTCGCTGGTGAATTGAAAAATAGTCAACGTCCGTCGAATTGGTTGTGGAGATATTTTGACTCCCGCCAGCGGTTCCGCAATAGGAAGTGTTAGGAGAAGCATGCAAATTAATGCTATATTAAATGTTGTACCATTCTCTCCAGGTAGTAACCTTTATCAAGAGTCATCTTCAACTGCAATAGTAAACAATGGCGGTGATGTAGTCATGCAGGAGAATCGCCAACTCAGCAAGTGAGCCAGCACATCAAGCGGATATCAGTTGGATAGACAATCCAATATTTTTTAAAGTGCTTTTGGATTGTAGCGCAAGTCTTAAATGAATACTTTATGAAGGAGCACCTTTTGTATGTTGTATCAGACCTCGAGCCATACGCTCTTGTATGAAGTAGATAGGAGGCATTTAATAGATTTAATGCAGGTAGATAGGATTTTATTTCCATATTAGACAGTTTTAGAGTCCGAGAGGGAAAAAGGATATAGACACCCTCATTGTATCATTGTAACATTATAATCAAGCATTCAGAAGAGAAGAGCAAGCAGAGAAAATTTTGAAGAACACCCATGTACAGATGTTTTGAATTAATAGAAGATAGTTCTGATTCAAATTCATGGTTGGTGTTGTTTCTCTGTGTATGTGGTTTATGTGCTCATGAATGTTTGTTTTCTGGTTATGCATTTTCTTTGTATATGATGTGCATGTGATTTCAGGGTTCACTCTGAAGTCTGAATGAGAGAGGGAATAAGTTTCAATTGTTTCTCTATCTGAGCCAGGAGATTCCTGCAAAGAGTGCAGTCGAATTCATCTGCAAGGAGTGCGTTGATGAGGGCTCGATAGTTTAACTTTTGTTCTTAGTTGTCCAAAAGTGGAAGGGGGTTGTTGCAACCGTGCAAGGAGTGTACAGATTGGAGGAATCAGAGATCTCAGTTGTTAATCTGGGAAAAGGAAACTAAAGACTGCTGCTGCAGAGAGTGCGCAGAGTCTGAAAGATTCATTTACTTGGAATTGGTGAACGTGAGCGCAAGGGGTGCACGCAGGTTTCTATGAAGAATCAGAGTTGAAAAGATCAGGAGGTGTAGAAACTTCGGGGTATCATCAAAGGAAAGCACCGGAAGTTGTGAGTGGACGTTCCAAGAACGAGTTTCAAGTGCAGGGCTTTGAAGGGAAAAGTTTGGGAAATGAACACTTAGCTATTCGAGAGAAATCCTCAAGAAGGAGAATTGATGGTCAGGATTCGCAGACGGAAGCATGAAGTCCCGTCGACCATTATATCTCAAGAGAGTTGCGACGGGTATAATCCTGAAGGAGCAAAGGAAGATCCCGGAGATTCAGAGTTCGGGATATCGGAGGTTTTGGTGTTCGTGAACTCTTGTGGAAAGGAATCGCGATCCGCGAAATCCTGAGAGGATCAGGGTCGTTGATCACAGCAAAGATACGTGGCACAAAATCCCGGGGAGTCAGGATTCAGCATTTCGAGGTTCTCGTATACAACGGAATCGAAGCAAGAGAAACCGCGATTTCGTGAAACACGATGGGTCCCACAGCCATATCATTTCGGCGGAAGACAAGTGTTGGGAGGTCAGCTTTGTAGGGAGAAGGCCACAGGTGGCATCAACATATCGTGAGCTCGTAGGTTCGTGAGTCAGAGCCACAAAGATTTGCGTCAAAGATTGCGAGGTCGCGAGAAGTGATATCTCGGTAACCATCGATTTGGAGTGTGGGCCATAGGATTTAGAACAGAGGACAGGTGGCATTGGGGATCGGAGGATCGTAGATCACGCAAACGTAGATTCTACACATTTCATTTCCGTGAAGTCTGAATTTCCGATAGGGGATAAGGACCGTGGTCTCGTGGGTTACAAGTCACCTACGAAAGGAGTTAGCCAGAGGGGTTGAGGAGAGAAGTTAAGTGTCATCGCAGATCAGGGATTGGGAATCCTTGAGGTGAGTAATTCACTACCTCGCAAAGGCCGATTTCGCGGCGGGATAATTCCCAATAGAAGCAAGGAAGGTGTAGAGTGAATATTTCATTGGGTTTCGGGAATTGTGTGACCCGAGTGTAGGACTTGCAATCACACGAGTTTCGATTTCTCGATAGGGCTAAGGGAGATCGTAGGAGAAGCATTCTGTGGGTGCGGGAAAGTCTCGATAAGGGATTTGAAGAGTATTTTAGCTCTTCGGGCCTGAGAAAAAGAAGGTCCTGGTGGTAGCAGACGTGTCGGGTGGCGAGAGCTGCGTCAGTGTGGTATCAGAGTGGGAATTCTTTGCTTTCCATAGCAGAGGAGGAGAGATTCGCTATGCCGCCCAGGAGAGAAAGGCAATCACCTGATCCAAAAGATAGGGAGGTGTGAAGAAGAGGTAGGCCGACAGGGAATCCAGAAATGGAAAGGTAGATACGCAATCTCAGAGTGAGATTGGAAGATACGGAAGCAGCGCAAAGACGCACAACAAATGTTGGAGATGTGAGCGACTCCGAAGGTGAAGTTGAAGCCGAACAACAAGGAGAAGTTGCAGCCGAAGATGCGGCCAATGAGCGGTTAATCAAGGCTATCGCTCGGATGAATTCAAAGACAAAAATGGACATTCGTACTTATGAAGGAAGTCTAGATGCAGAAGAGTTGTTGGACTGGATTAGAGCTCTTAACACCTACTTCGATTATGAATACATCGAAGAGGATAAAAAGGTCAGGCATGCTGTGACGAAATTGAAGGGACATGCAGCATTATGGTGGGACTAACTTCAAGCAGACAGACGTTCCAAAGGCAAACAAAATATCAAAAGCTGGGATCGAATGATTTTGAAGATGAAGGCAAAGTTCATCCCAAGGGATTATCAGATCACATTGTCCAGGAGGATGCAGAACCTGAGACAAAAGTTGATGACGGTGAAGGAGTACACCGAAGAATTTTACAGGCTCAATATCAGAGCAGGTCATCAGGAGAGCGATGATGAAAAATTTGCCAGGTACATGAATGGATTAAGATACGATATCCAAGATGAGATGAGTATGACAACCATCAGAATGGTGGAGGATGCGTATCAGATGGCGTTGAAGGCAGAAGAAAAGCTGAGCCGAAAGCCAACACAGCGAGGCAGAGGTAGGAGCTAGCCGAAAGGTAAGTCGATTGCCCAAGATAAGTTCCAGAAATCTAAAGATGACTGGAAGAAGCCTCAAACCAGAACAGAAAGAGGTGGAAGTTCACAGCGAGGCCAACACGCTGAACAACGAATGCAGCAGACAGAACAGAGCATAGGATACACTGATAACAATACTTTTCCTCGTACCATAGGTAGAGGAAGGGGCCGAGGAGGAATCATCACATGCTACACATGTGGGAAAAATGGGCACAAGGTAGTTGACTGTCCATATAGGAAGAAGGATGGAGGATAATCTCACATCGCCGAAGCATGGAGGTGAGCTGCTGAATCAGAAGACACAGAAGACGGAAGTTCACTGATGATGCGTAAAGTTCTCTTAACACCTGAGAAGGAGGTGGATGACATAGCTCAAAGAAGCAGACTGTTCAGAACCGCATGCAAGACCAAAGACAGGAAGTGCAAGGTCATTGTGGACAACAGAAGTACCGACAATCTCGTTTCAACCGAGATGGTGGAGAAACTAGAACTGGAGACAACTGATCACCCGAGTCCATATAAAGTTTCATGGCTACAGAAGGGACATCAAGTGAGTGTCACTAAACATTGTTTAGTTGACATTAAGATAGGGGGTTATAATGATAAAAGACTCTGTGATGTTATTCCTATGGATGTATGTCATTTATTGCTAGGCAGACCATGGCAATATGACAGGAACGTAGTTCATGATGGGAAGATGAATACGTACACTTTAGAGAAGAATGGGAGAACACACATGTTACTTATGATAAAGGATAAGGAGGTGAAACCAGAAGTGAACAACAAGGTACTTCTCATGAGTGGGAAGGAACTTCTGGAAGAAGTAAAGAAGAAGGAAGATCCACAATTCTTTGTGGTCAGGAAACCGAAAGTTGTTTTGACCAGCACAAGAGTGGATGATCTGCCGGAGGAAATTCAGGAACTGCTAGAAGAGTTCGCTGATATTGTGGTAGATGAATTACCTCATTCATTGCCGTCAATGAGGAGCATGAGCCATCATATAGACCTCATACCAGGAGCCAATTTTCCGAACAAAGCAGCGTACAGGTTGACGTCGCAGGAGAATGAGGAGGTCAAAAGGCAGGTGCAAGAACTGTTGGATAAATGACTGATCAGGGAAAGTTTAAGTCCGTGTGACGTTCCAATGGTACTAAGTCCAAAGAAAGATGGAGGTTGGATAATGTGCACTGATTCAAGAGCCATTAACAAGATAACCATCAGGTACAGGTTTCCATTGCCACAGATGGATGACTTGATGGACTGTTTGAGTGGAGCCAAATTTTTTTCAAAGGTTGATTTGAAAAGAGGATACCATCAGATTCGCATGAGGGAAGGCGATGAATGGAAGACAACCTTCAAGACAAATGAAGGGTTGTACGAATGGCTAGTCATGCCATTTGGTTTGACGAATGCACTGAGTACATTCATGAGGCTGATGAATGAAGTGCTGAAGGAATTCATTGGTAAGTTTGTCATTGTTTATTTAGATGACATATTGATTTTCAGCAAAACAAAAGAAGAGCATCTGAAGCATTTAGTTGTAGTAATGGGGAAGCTACAGCAAGAGAAGTTGTTGATCAACATGAGGAAATCTTCATTTATGAAGACATAACTCATTTACTTGGGGTTTGTCATATCGGTGAATGAATTGAAGATGGATCCAAGTAAAGTGGAGGTAATTAAAAGTTGGCAATCACCGAGAAATATTTTCGAGGTGAGAAGTTTTCATGGTTTGGCTAGTTTCTACAGAAAATTCATTAGGAATTTCAGTGGAATTAGCACAGTGATGATGGAAACAGTCAAGAAAAGACATAAATATTTTCATTGGACTAAAGAGGCAGAGAAGAGCTTCAATCTGTTGAAGCGAAAGATCACCGAACAACCGGTTTTGGTGTTACCGGATTTTGCAAAAGTTTTCCAGGCAAAATGTGATGCAAGTGGATTTTCCATAGGAGCGGTCTTGAGCCAGGAGGACAGACCAATTGCATATTTCAGTGAGAAGATGGATGAGGAAAAGGTGAAGTACTCAACGTATGATAAATAATTTTATGCGATCATACAGGCGTTGAAGAAGTGGAGGCATTACTTGATTCAGAAAGAATTTTTTCTGTATAGTGATAATCATGCATTACAGTTTGTGACTCAGTAGGAGAAGGTGAATCAGAAACATGCTAAATGGGTAGAGTATATGTAGAACTTTACATTTGTAATTAAACACATTTTGGCTACTGCTAACAAAGTGGTTGATGCTTTGAGCAGGAAATGTTTGTTGTTGCAGGATTTCCGAGTCAAAACATTGGGTTTTGAAAAACTTAGGGACATGTATGCAGGTGATGCAGATTTTGCAGAGGCATATGAGGCAGCTGAGAATCCAGTTCTTAGAGACAGAAGCTCATGGATGGATTACATGATCCAGACTGGACTGTTATTCAAAGGAAATCAATTGTGTATTCCAAATTGCTCCATGAGGGAGAATGTGCTAAAAGAAAAGCACAGTGGTGGATTAGCAGGACATTTTGGCCACGACAAAACGTTTGCAAAGCTAAGCGAAGCATACTTTTGGCCGAAGATGCGAACATATTTCAAGAAGTTTGTTGACAGGTGTAGAATTTGCCAGCATTCAAAGGGCAGAAAACAAAATGTGGGATTCTATCAATCCTTACACATACCTGAGAGGCCATGGGATGAAATCAACATGGATTTTGTATTGGGATTACCGAGAATGCAAAGAGGACATGATTCAATATTTGTGGTGGTTGACAGGTTTTCCAAAATGGCACATTTTATTCCATTCCAGAAGACCAGCGATGCAACTCATATCGCAAATCTGTTTTTCAAGGAGATTGTTAGACTTCATGGTTTACCCAGAAGCATAGTATCAGACAAGGATACAAAATTCATTGGACATTTCTGGAGGACACTGTGGAAGAAATTGGGAAATAACTTAATGTTTAGTTCTACCTATCATCCACAGACAGATGGGAAAACAGAGGTTGTAAATAGGATCCTGGGAGATTTATTAAGAATCCTAGTGACAGAGAACCACAGCAGTTGGGACAGTGTGTTGCCACAAGCAGAGTTTGCTTACAACAATTCAGTGAACAGAAGCACGGGAAAAAGTCCATTTGAGATTGTATATGGCAGGCAGTCGAGAGGATTATCTGAGCTGAGATATTCAGAGCAGATAATGACAAAGAGTGCAAGCGCTAAATAATTCGCAGAGGCGATGGAAGAACTTCACAGCAGGGTGAAGCAGCGATTGCTGGAATCGAACCAAGAATATAAGCACAGAGAAGATTAGCATCGGAGACAACTTCAATTTGAAGTTGGTGATCTAGTTCTGGCACATCTAAGGAAGGAAAGGTTCCCAAGGGGAACATACAACAAGTTTAAAATGAAGAAAATTGGGCCATGCAGAGTCCTAAAGAAGTTGGGAGAAAATGCTTATGAGATTGGATTGTCGGATGACATTGGAATATATCCAACATTCAATGTCTCAGAATTATATCCATATAAGGCCGAGGAAGCAGGAGCTGGAAGTGATGAACAACCAGAAATCTAGTGGCAGAAGAAGATGTCGATTGCAGAGAAGCCACAGATGTATCGTATACTAGACAAGAGAGTCAACAAAAGAACCAGATGGAAGCAATACTTCGAGTATCTGGTGAAATGGAAGAATCGCCCAGTGGAAGATGCCAGCTAGGAGACAGAAGCACTAATTCAAAATCATGGAAAGACCATGCAGGAGCTCATGGACAGGAGCCCATGAAAGTTTTCAAGCCGAGGAGTATGATGCAGGAGCATCGCCAACTCAGCAAGCGAGCCAACACATCAAGCAGAGATCAGCTGGATAGACAATCCAATATTTTTGAAAGTGCTTTGGGATTGTAGCGCAAGTCTTAAATGAATCCTTTATGAAGGAGCACATTTTGTATGTTGTATCAGACCTCGAGCCATACGCTCTTGTTTGAAGTAGATAGGATGCATTTAATAGATTTAATGCAGGTAGATAGGATTTTATTTCCAGATTAGACAGTTTTAGAGTCTGAGAGGGAAAATGGATATAGACACCCTCATTGTATCATTGTAACATTATAATCAAGCATTCAGAAGAGAAGAGCAAGTACAAAAAATTGTGAAGAACACCCATGTACAGATGTTTTGAATTAATCAAAGATAGTTCTGAATGAATGTTGTTTCTCTGTGTATGTGGTTTATGTGCTCATGAATGTTTGTTTTCTGGTTATGCATTTGCTTTGTATATGCTCTGCATGTGATTTCAGGGTTCAAACTGAATTCTGAATGAGAGAGGGAATAAGTTTAAATTGTTTCTCTATCTGAGCCAGGAGTTTCCTGCAAAGAGTGCAGTTCAATTCATCCGCAAGGAGTGCGTTGATGAGGGCTCGATAGTTTAACTTTTGTTCTTAGTTGTCCAGAAGTGGAAGGGGGTCGTTGCAACCATGCAAGGAGTGTACAGGTTGGAGGAATCATAGATATCCATTGTTAATCTGGGAAAAGGAAACTAAAGACTGTTGCTGCAGAGAGTGCGCAGAGTCTGAAAGATTCATTTACTTGGAATTGGTGAACGTGAGCGCAAGGGGTGCGCACAGGTTTCTCTGAAGAATCAAAGTTGAAAATCTCAGGAGGTGTAGTAACTTCAGGGTATCGTCAAAGGAAAGCACCGGAAGTTGTGCATGGACGTTCCAAGAATGAGTTTCAAGTGCAGGGCTTTGAAGGGCAAAGTTTGGGAAATGAACACTTAGTTATTGAGGAGAAATCCTCAAGAAGGAGAATTGACGATCACGATTCGCAGATGGAAGCGCGAAGTCCTGTCGACTGTTAGATCTCAAGAGAGTTTCACCAGGTATAATCCTGAAGGAGAAAAGGAAGATCCCGGAGATTCAGAGTTCGGGATATTGGAGGTTTTGGTGTTCGTGAACTCTTGTGGAAAGGAATCGTGATCCGTGAAATCCCGAGAGGATCAGGGTCGTTGATCACAACAAAGATACGTGGCACGAGATCCTGGGGAGTCGGGATTCAGCATTTCGGGGTTCTCGTATACAACGAAATCGCAGCAGGAGAAACCACAATTTCGCGAAATGCGACAGGTCCCACAGCCACATCATTTCGACGGAAGATAGGTGTTGAGAGGTCAGCCTTGTAGGGATAAGGTGATAGGTGGCATCGGCATATCATGAGCTCAGAGGTTTGCGAGTCGGAGCCACAAAGATTTGTGTCAAAGCTTGCGAGGTTGCGAGAAGCGATATCTCGGTAACCATCGATTTGGAGCATGGGCCACAGGCTTCAGAACAGGGGACAGGTGGCATCGGGGGATCGGAGGATCGGATATCCCATGAATGTAGGTTCTACGCATTTCATTTCCGCGAAGTCTGAATTTTCGATAGGGGAGAAGGATCGTGGTCTCGTGGGTTACAAGTCACCTACGAAAGGAGTTAGCCAGAGGGGCTAAGGAGCGAAGTTAAGTGTCATCGCAGATCAGGGATCGGGAATCCTTGAGGTGAGTAATTCACTACCTCGTAAAAGCCGATTTCTCGATGGGATAATTCCCGACAGAAGCAAGGAAGGTGTAGAGTGAATATTTCATCGGGTTTCGAGAATTGTGTGACCCGAGTGTAGGACTTGCAATCACGTGAGTTCGGATTTCCTGATAGGGAAAAGGGAGATCGTGGGAGAAGCATTCTGTGGGTGCGGAAAAGTATCGATAAGGGATTTGAAGAGTATTTTAGCTCTTCGGTCCTGAGAAAAAGAAGGTCCTGGTGGTAGCAGACGTGTCGGGTGGCGCGAGCTACGTCATGGAGCCATCGCTGATGGACAAGATTCTTCTGTTAAGAAGGATAACGGGGAAAGTTTGAGGAGAGGTAGGGGCAAAGGAAATGGAAGCAGCAGGGGTGGAGGAAAAATAAAGGAAGATGCTTCTCAAAGGTAAGTCTAGGCTTCAAATTCTGTTAGATTTGAGTCGGATTCTTGAATATTAGGGAGTTTAGAGCATTGATTGCAATGTTTTTAGAAACAGATCTTAAAAGGTCGCATAATCTTGTGAATTTAACCGCTTTGGGACATGAAATTGCAACAACGTTACTTTATTTTGTGAGTTTTATGCCGGCACTGTAAATGCGAGCTCCGATATGTGAAACTTTTCTATAGATTTGTCTCTGATAATGAGTGATTTTTTTTTTTTGATGTTAAGAATCAAAAGCTTGGAGTATAGTTAATAATGTGCACCTTGGAAATAAAGAATGTATATTGAATGCACAAAACAGTTTTAGGCGAGATATTTAAAGATTATAAAGATTATGCTATCGGTGGGTGGCCGAGCCTTGCATTTCAAAAGCACTTTGGCTTATAATTGCACAAGAGGGATGGGTAATGTTGTTTTGCAGTTTTTAACAAGAGAGTAAAAGCCATGAAGTGCTTAGATGAAAGGTAAAAGGGATCCGTTGAAGGTCATTGTGGTTGTATGCTTCAATGCACATCCAAATACATTTAAATTTTGATATATTTGGCTGCATTTATGGAATTTTCCCACAATTATAAAGATGTGCTTTCTTTTGTGAAAATGCTCAGGAGCGGTGGTTACTATGTGATTATTTGATGGAAATTGGAGGCATTTGACCAAATTTGATGGAAATGCAGTCTTATGCATAAATGTTTGGCGTTTCATGATCAGATAAGAGTTGATACTAGAAAGAAATTGAACTATTTTGAAAGGATCTCATCATCATGAGGACGACACTGCATTGGGAGAATCTGTGTGATCTAGATTCCAATTGATGAGCCACGTGTTGAATACTAAGGCTGGTAGCACAGGCCAGACTTTTAACCTCGTCCATCATCTTTCGAGCCAAAGTGCACTGACATTTCTTTAAGAAATGAGATAATATTTCCATCAAATGATGGTTGTTTGCCACAAAATCATGCACCGATTATTCGAAAACAAGCAGCCAAAGGAGCTTTATTTTCTTGCGAAAACATTGTCGGAACTTAAAGGGTAGACAAGATAGCATTAATATTGAAAATAATAATATCTAGAATGGAGCATTGAGGCCTTTCCTGAGATAAGTTTGGTTGCAGAAGCTGCAAATGTTGGAAAAGTGATTGCAAATGAGACATAGAGGAAAGGTATTCATTAGCGAGAGGTATCCTATCAAGTAATGTCAATGATGAGTAATTAGACCAGAAGATATGTTCTAGAAAAGACGAAGAGTCATTTTTCTTTTTTTGGCAGACGGAGACAAAGAACGAGGAGATATTTTAGACATATTTTCTCACCTTGTCTTTGAGCTCAGATCCTCCCCAACATTCATCGGAAGTAGCCACAGAGAACAAGAAATTTGTTTTGTCAACCAACAACATGAATGCAGAAGCCGGTGTGAAAGACGAAAAATCCCAGAAGCAGCCTAGTGAAATGTGTAGAGACTGAATAAAACAAAGTATGGAAGTAATCCCTCTAGATACACAACCTGAAGAACATAGAAGTCACGTCTGCTAGAGATCTGTATTTTATATAACTAAGAGAAAGGGTGTGCCCCCCCTAAACACAAAGGGAGATACCCAAGTCACTCTCTTGAGAAAACAAAAATACCTGAACATAGTGAAACCATAACTACAAACCCAAGCACACCATGAAATGATGAATGATAATTGGAGCAGAGGTGAAAAGAGATACAAGGACATTCTTTGTGATATCAATAGCTTGAATTGTCAAATCTGTCGTCAATAGAACTGACAAAATACCAGAGAGCAGAGCCATGCTTAGATAAAGATGGAGCCACAAGAACTACAATATAATAAGTATAAGGTGTTCAAATCCATATACCCATTTCAGATCTCATGAGTCTGGATTTTTTTTAGATGTTTGGTGCTTGGCCATGGAAGTTTGTAAGTTTTGGGGATTGTTAAGATATTTTCATCTTCCATAAAAATAACATTTGAAAAATGCTCGGGCTTTGCTTGGGAGTCAAGAACCGAATGAGATCTACTCAACACTTAATATGCTCGATGTTTCTCTTGATTTATGTTCAATATGGGAGAAGTCATTGGAACTTAAGGCAAGGGCATTCTTTTATCTTGGGAAATTCAAAGATGTGGCAAATATGTTGCAGGAATATATCCCAAGCCTCTGGTTTAGGGAGATAGTCCCATCTGAAATCCCACCAGTGTCAAAAGATATGTCAAGAGAGAAAGAAAAGCTTCTTTCGAGCTATGAAGAGAATGGAAGATTGATGTCCATTGCATTATTCTAAATATTTTCAGTTTCCAAAATGAAGAAGAAAATTTCCGTAGGCCTGTCTAGAGGATGTGAATGAGAAGAATGGAGATATTTGATTCTTGGACAAGCTTGTTTCCATTTGGGTTTGCTGGAGGATGCATTGGTTTTTCTCCAATGTGGAAAAAGGGTGTTTGTTGTTTCCCTAAGAAGAGAAAGCACGACTCTGAATGATGATAGTTTTTTCTCTCATAATTCTTCTTCAGAATCAGAAATCGTTAGACACTTGCTTGGAAATATTAAAATTTTGTTGAGGAGAAAAACAATTGTTGTGGCTGCACTAGATGTTAGTTGCTACTATGAGTCAGAAAGGAATTTCTCAAAATTTCTTGATGGAAGAAGAGGTAGCCCTCAAGGTTTCATAGCAGAATGCTATATGTTGCGAGAAAAAACTTATCGAGCTATAGGACGAGTTACTGATTCAATAGTTGGTTGTAATAGGACACTTACATTATATCCTACATGCATTGAAGCTTTTAACCATATGGGCCTCCCTATTTGAAACTGCAAGATGCTTCTCCAAGATCTTGCAGGATCTACGACATCTAAGACTACTTTATGAGTCCATTCTTCGCCAACAAAAATTTCCAGGACCTCTTTGGAAGCATCAAAATCTGAATTATAGGGATGTCCATGGAAATTATCAATTTTTGAATTCTAATATTCTTACTATGAAGCAAATGATAACAAGTCCTTATACAGTTGATTATTACACTCTTATTGGTTTAAGAAGAGGCTGCACAAGGGCAGATGTTGAACGTGCACATCTATTACTTTCTGTGAGGCATAGGCTTGACATAGCTTCTCATTTTGTTGATCGCTGCGAGTTTGTGGATGAGAGAGATATTGACTTTGTTAAATATCAGGCTTGTTTGTCAACCTTGATGTTGTATACATTGTTACAAAAGGCCTACACATATCTAATGACCTCTATCATGGAAGAAGAAGATGAGAAACAAAAGCA
>ML855981.1:10639-20888 GCA_009831015.1 Picea engelmannii | reverse complement strand
ACAAAGACTATCTTCAGAAGAACAAAAAAAATGGGTAACCAAGATATTGGGTTATGATTTTGAAATCGTCTATAAAAAGGGGAAGAAAAATGTTGTGGTAGATGCACTCTCAAGAAAGGATGAATATGTTGAGGCCTTTCTCTATGTTATCTCGATCATCCAACCCGATTGGATAATAGAAACAAGGGATGAATGGAAGAATGACGAAAAAGTGTGGACTCTTATTCAAAGGTTGCAACACGATTCTAGTGCATCAGATACATTTACATGGAAAAATGATTCATTATGGTACAAAGATTGCTTATATTTATGTAAGAATTCCCAACTCAAAGAAAATTTATTATTGGAATTGCACACCTCTCCAGTAGCAGGGCACTCGAGATTTTTGAAAACCTACCATAGAGTCAAGAAGGATTTTTTTTGGGATGGTCTTAAAACTGATGTTCAAAGGTTTGTGGCAGAATGTTTGGTTTTCCAACAAAATAAGGTCGAAATAATTAAGACCCTAGGTATTTTACAACCATTATCCATGCCAAGTCAGCTCTGGGAGGAGGTTTCCATGGATTTCATCACAGGGTTACCAAAGTCTGAAGGAAAGAGTGTCATCATGGTGATTGTTGATAGACTAACCAAGTACACACACTTTTGTGCACTCTCTCATCCCTTCAAGGCTAGTACAGTTCCCACCGCATTCATGGAGACAATTCAAAAGCTACATGGAAGCCCAAAGATAATTGTAAGTGACAGAGATCCCATCTTCACTGGACATTTTTGGACATAATTATTTTCTTGTTTGGGTACTCAATTGGCTCATAGCTCATCCTATCATCGTTAGTCTGATGGACAAACTGAGATAGTGAAAAAATGTCTAGAAGGCTACCTTTGTTGCTTTGTCTATGATAAGAAAACATAATGGTTCAAATGGTTACCCTTGGCAGAATGGTGGTATAACACTTCCTTTCATACTACAACAAAAATGACACTATTTATGGCACTTTATGGATACCACCCTCCTTCCATCACTTCTTCTCTAAAATAAAAATATAAGCTTCAAGCAGTGGAAGATCACATCGAGAATCAAGAAGAATTTCTCCAAATATTAAAGGACAACCTGACCATGGCATAGAATCGCATGAAACAACAAGCATATCAACATCATAGTGAAATAATTTTTGAAGTAGGGGATTGGGTGTTTTTAAGACTACAACCATAGAAACAGATTTCCCTCAAGCAAGCCAAGAAGGATAATAAATTATCACCAAAGTACTATGGCCCTTATAAGGTGTTGCAAAAGATTTGTACTATGGCATACAAATTGGAGTTGCCTACATCTTCATGAGTACACCCAATTTTCCATGTTTCATGCTTAAAGAAGGTTATAGGCGACAAGATCCCGGTTCAAAATATATTACCAAAACTTGACGAGGAAGGAAAAATCATATTGGAGCCTGAGGCCATCACTAACACAAGAATTCACCAGCTGAGGAATAGATCCATTTCAGAGTATCTCATTAAATGGAGGAAACTACTGGCTGAAGATTATGCATGGGAAGATGAGTCTTTTATACAGAAGAATCCAGTGTTACTCAAGCATTGCGGAAAACAATTGTCTCAAGCGGAGGGGCATATTAAGCTCTAATATTGGCTCATTAACCCTTAATTGGGGCATATTATATTATTAATGTTATTTTATTTATGTCAGCTTTAGGCCATTAGTTGTAATTATACGTCCTAGTGTCCTATATATACCAAGGAGACATTTTCATTTTAAATCATCTTGTACTTGAACATTTAAGTGAGGTAAAAAGAGGTTTCCCCCTCAAAGAGGCTTATTATCTAAAATTATCTCTTTTTCAAGGCTTGAGTACTTTTTCTGAGGTTTTTCTATGCTATATTGATATTTGGTTCTTAACACTTTGTAAGGGAAAGCATTATAGGAACCTAAAGTGCCCCCCATGGATCCTTGTAGAGGAGCGTTATAAATCCCTATCCCTCGACCTAAAGTCTGTAGAGTGGAGAAGGAAAGGATAGATGTTTTATCAAAGCCAGGCATCCCATCTGAGAACAGAGGTCTTGTCACACTCTGAGTGAAAGGAGAAGTGATCGTCAGGATAGACGGAATCTGACCATTGCCCAAGGTAAATGTGGTTGAGAACAAGGTGGTCAGGACTGGGGACGGTTGGTTAGGAGGTGAAAAACCCCCTGTAGTGACATTTGTAGAGGGAATATGAAAATTTCCTGAAGAAGTCACAACATTTGTTTCCATTGCTGATTGTGACACTAATCAGACGCTCGTAAGGATAAACATGGGCGTTGATAGATTAGTGTTCGGAGGTTCATGTGGACCAAGAGATTCCTCTCCAAGGTATGAAATGGTTGGCTCCTCCGGAATAAAATGTTCTTCTCTCAAAGATGAGTTGGGCATAGGTTCCTGTGACCCGGTCACCTCAAAAGACCCTTGTCAGTCTAGTCTTCCCCTTAGTGGTGGCAGGGGTGGTTCCATATTGAATGGTGGTAGGACAAGAAGCCTTCGTGACCGACGGAGCTCCTGATTCTCCAATGTGTGTGAGAAGATGAATGGAACACTAGGGATTCCTATTAAAGTTCAAGAACCATCACACACTAGAAAAAATCCCTATGAGATAAGACAAGCAGATCACTAGCTAGTTGGAAGAATAGTTACACCAGCCAACACTAGAGAAACTTACCGGTGCAAGTGAAACTCGAATACGGAAGAACCCTCCAGGTATAATCTGCAGAGCGTGGCCTGATGTTTTTCCTAGGTACCGTGGTATACCCCCACAGTCAACTGTGTAATTCTCTAAAATAAAGGCAACTAGGTTTCCAACACGTGAACAATCACCAAGCGGGTACAGTCGATAGTCGGGTGGACTGCAATGACAAGGGTATCAAGCCCGAAACCTATCAAGGGTATCGATATCAAGTGTCTCGAAAGACAACTGAGGACCTCGAACGGATTCGAGACCCATGAAGCTCTGCGGAAAATGCGATCAATGAAATCCCAAGATAAGCCCTCTATATGTGTTCCCCACTACGCTTGATCCGACTTTGGAGGGGTTATCTCCGGTGCCTTTCCGCACGCGACCTCATGTTTAGATCATGCATTAGAGGGGGGTCTCGGATAAATTTCATGATACTGGAATTTTTAGCACTCCCTAGCACAAACTCTTAAGTTTTGTTTTGTCGCCTTGAAGAATTTCATCTCCAATCCTAAATCAAGGCTCTAGCCTAGACTAGTTGATGGACCCTACAAACATAAAGTCTAATTATTTTTAATCAAGCACTAATTTTAGTGATTGTCTTAAGTCAAAGGGAACAAAAGTGAAACCAATGATGTTTTTAAGAGACTAAAGAGAAGAGCATATAATGAAACTGACAGCAAACTACTTCTTCTTCATAAATTTAAATTTGCACATTTCAACTCTTTAACCAACTTTTCAAACTACTTTTTTATTTCTTAAGATCTTTTTACAGAAAACTCAAAACAAGCTTTCTCTTGACTACTGGATACTTATTTTCCTAATTAAATCAGCCAAGAACTTACAAAATAATTAATTTTCCTGATTATTAATGCAAACAACCAACTGCTTAACCAAACAAAGAAAGTGAAATCTTGATTTTTTTATTTTATTATGCTTCCAAAATAAGAAATTTTAAAATGTATTATTTTCTTCTTTTCTGAAGTAAAAGGGGAAAAATAAAGACAAGACAAAACCAATAAATGACTTCTGGCCCACCTGCGGATTGCAGGGATTCACTGACCAAACCCAAAAAAGGTTGATTGGAAAACACTCGCAGACTTATCTCAAACCCTATAAAGAAAAAACAAGAAATCTATGAAAAAGAAAAGATAAACTGAAGTCACACCTAAGATAGAGACTATTATAACAAAGACCAAGATTGGATCAAGAAATCCCTTGGGAAGTACGAATTCTGACAGGGAAGAGGATGAATGCCCCTTATTAAAAAAAATTTCTCAACTCAAGCACGTTACTGACACTTCAATAGCCAACGATGTACGCGGGATGTCCAATGGTAGGGGACATATGTACACCTGAAGGCTCATTGCAGGTTGCGTACACCTTTGTAACTTTTCAAAAAATGAAAACTAACATTCCACCAAATCAGGCAAGGAGTACTGGTATTGAAAACCATAATCCCTTAAAGACACAAAAACTTACTTTGATAAAGAAAATGAAAGGATAATTTTATAAATAAAATTTAATCTAAGGTTATACGTAGGCTACATACTACACCAACAGAGACTAGGACTAGATCAAGAAAACCCCTGAGAAGGATTACTTCTGACAAGGAAGAGGATGACTACCTCTCCTTTTAAAAAATGATTTTCTGAACTCAGGCATGGTACTGACACTTTAGTAGCCAGCGTATGTACGTAGACTGTCTAAAGGAAAAGTGCGTATATACGTGTGCAGGCCTTGTATAGGCCACGTATATCACTATGACTTCCCGAAAAATAAAACAACAGTCAAGCAATCAAATAAGGGAGTACTGGTATGGAAGACCATAATCCCTACAAACTCAGACTCTTGTAGAAACTCAGAAAAAGGTAATCAAATCAATTTAAAACACACAAAAAGTATCCCCAAAAACCCTAGGTATCCTCCCCAGTATGGTTTCCAATTTTGATGTGGGTGGGAAAACCCCCTACAGATTAGCACTAAGGGTTCTGTAATGCATGCATAAATAACCATCTAAAGTCTCCTATTTTTACTATTATCCTAGCATAGACCCCACATTCGTGCATAAAACACAAGGATAAAAGGATCTGGTAACTCTACCTTGAATTCCACATTTGGTGTCGGTCATTTTGCGTTCGATTGCTCCTTGACTGCAAGTCTCCTCCCAAATTCAACATGCATCCACAAAAAGAAAAAAAAAACTACGAACATGCATCTTATATATGAATTAATGGGTTAGATGTTCTAATAAAATATAAATCAAAACTAAATATTGAACACCTCGTATGGTGGGACGGTAAAAGTAATTCTTTTTATTAACCTCACAAAAGTCACTTACAATGCTGAGATCGTCTACTACTCCTCGAATCAGGTCCTGGGCTCCTCTTCAATTATGCACCAACCACTTCCACATATGCTTCTCCTCTTCAGTTCTCACAAAATGGTTGCAAAAGATTGGAGCAAGGGGAATACAAAAAAGGGCAGAGTTTCTTTTCTCTTATTTTTCTCTTGTGAATGGGACCCCTACCTCTTCTTTTATAGGGTAAAAGAGGGTAGTTATCCAGTTGAGTGATCGACTATGAGTGGTCAAGCGTTTTAGGAAATTACCTGGAAATCTATATTCCACCTACAACATTCTATTCTTTGTGATTTTGTCAGTATACGCGGGTTGTAATGGGTCAGCTAGCGTATACACGTGGGTAGCAGTGGTGCAGGGCACTTACATCTTCAAAAGGATGTTTTTTAGAAGAGTTGTTTAATGGTGGGTTGGAAAAAATGGCAAGTGAGATTGCCTGATGCCAGGTATGCATGTCTGGTGCAAATGAGGGTTATAACAAGGATCCTCCCTCTTCCCCCTCATCTTGAATAATAATAATAAGAAGCTATATATTAAAAAAAATAAAAAATTAATAAATAAGTGTTGCAGGTACCTTTTTGGACAGTTGAAATCGACGAAGGCATCTCTGGAATTTCAAAATGTTACACAGCTTCTATAGTGGCTGCCACTCCAATTGTCGCTACTCTAAGTTTCTACTACTCCATGTTTCATTACTTCGAGCTGTCGCTACTCCTGTTGCTGCTACTCCGGGTTCCATTACTTCAAAATCGTAGTTGTACTATTCAACAACACATGTATTCCAACAGAGGACGAACACCTTCAGTAACCACTCACATAACCAAATCAAATATCAACGCATCAATGTTTTCACGTGGTAAAACCCCTATGGGGAAACATCCATGGCCCCAACCAACGCAGCCACTTGGAGAAATTTATTAATGCAAAGAAAAAGATTACAGGGAGATTTTACAAGAGAGTTTCTCACAATCGATCATCGGAAAATGACCCTCCATGCTCTTTAAATAGAGATCATGGACCAATTGGGTGTTAAGACACGGATCAATGGCCATTAAGATCGAGGAGAGTATGAACTGTTTGATCACTCTATGTCGGGAACATATCATGACCGTTGGATTTCCTAACTACAAATGCATACTAATTCATACTAAAGAAACACACTTTTACCTAACGACATATTAGACCAACTAGATCTTAACTAACTCCTAAGTGTCTAAATATCCTAACATCGCCCCTTAAGAACAACTTGGGATAGGATTGAAGGATTTACAATAATGACACAATAGGAGAAGGAAGGAGGCATTAGAGCCTATCCCCCCTTAATGACATCTTCCTGAATTGCTAACATAGATCGAAGTGCATGTGTAGATCGATGTGTTTACTACGCTGATGTTGAACTGGGTCTTTGGCGAGCTTGATGGCACTTTGATTGTCACACCAAAGTCTGGTCGGATGCTAGTGCTAGAATCCACACTCTAAAAGGATCTGTCGAAGCCATAGGGTTTCCTGACTTGCATTTACCACTGCTCGGTACTCTGCTTCGGCTGAAGAAAGTGCAATAGCCTATTGTTTCTTATAGGCCCAAGTGAAAGGTCCTGAACCAAGGCTAAAACCATAACCTATAGTAGACTTCCAATCATTGGGGTCGCCAACCCAATCTGAATCAGTGAAACCAACCAATAAGGGAGTCCCCCCTGAACTGTAATTTATCCCAAACTAAACAATACCCCGAACATAGAGAAGTATGATTTTAGCTGCTTTCCAATGGATTTCATGGGGTGTTTGCATATATCAGGCAACAATACCAACAACAAACGAAAGATCAGGACGGGTATGAGTCAAGTATAATAAGCTACCAACTAACTGACGATACAGGGTGGCATCAACTTCAAGAGAAGTACAAGTGGCATAAAGCTTGACTCCAGACTGGAAGGGAGAAGGGGATGGTTTACAATCGTTCATGTGAAAGCGACGAAGAAGGTCACAAGCATACTTAGAATGGGAAAGAAAAATTACTTCATTAGTTTGCAAAACTTGGAGGCCAAGGAAATAGTGCAAAAAGCCTAAGTCTGTCATTTCAAATTTCTTCTTAAGGCTGGTTTTCACATGGCTTAAAAGTTTTGAGTCACTACCAGTAAGGATAAGGTCATCAACATAAAGGACAAGGATGATGAGATGGCTTCCTACTTTCTTGGTATAGAAATTAGGATCAGAATGGCATATAGAGAATCCAATGGCAATAAGAAAGCTATCCATTTTGGCATACCAAGCTCGTGGAGCTTGCTTGAGACCATAAAGAGATTTCTTGAGGCGACAAACAAGGCTAGAGTCATTCTGGACATAACCAGGAGGTTGTTCCATGTAGATTTATTCTTTCAAACATCCATGCAAGAAGGAAGATTTAACATCCATCTGATGGACCTCCCATTTATGTGAGGCGGCAAGGGCAAGAACAAGGCGGATGGAATTCATTTTGGCTACAAGGGAAAAGGTTTCATTATAGTCAATGCCTTCAACTTGGGAAAATCCTTTGGCAACTAATCGAGCCTTGTGTCTTCAATACTTCCATCTGATGCATACTTAGTTCGGTATATCCATTTGCATCTAACAAGTTTTCTTCCTTTTGGAAGAGGTACAAGATCCCAAGTATCGTTTTCCATTAAAGAACAATACTCTTCATTCATTGTTGTATCCCAATCTGGATGAACTGAAGCTTCTGCAAATGTCTCTGGATCATGAGTTTCTAAAACTTGAGCCAAAAGAGAAGAGGCTCGCTGGAACTGTGAACGTATCCAACGTTGATCTGAAGGATCACCGACAAGATCACCAGCTGCTTCGTGTGTTGAACGGACCCATCTAGGAAGCGGTGGAACTGGTGCTTATTCAGGTTCAAAGGACTCATCTGGAGGAATGTCAACAGGCAGAGGTGGATTTTCATCCTCACTTTCATCATCTGAAGAAGAATCCAAAATAGGAATAGAAGAAGGCACAACTGTCGAAGATGGCTCGCAGGCCGAAGAAGGCACAACCGCCAAATTAGGCTCGCATGCCAAGATATTTTCATCAAATTTAACATCTCTTCTAAGAATAATTTCATTACAATGTGGTTGAAGAATTCTATAAACTTTGACATCTTCAGAATAACCAACAAATATACACTTCTCACTTTTAGGTTGCAATGCTTTCCTTTTCTCATCAGGAATGTGAGCCCATGCTATACTGCCAAATACACAGAAGTGACTTACATCTGGTTTAATTTTAGTGCAAGCTTCTTCTGGTGTTATATTTTTAAGAGCCTTTGTGGGAGTGCGATTGACTATGTAATTTTCACAGTTGATTGCTTCTGCTCAATACTGTAGACTTAATCCCTTAGATTGGATCATACAATTAGCCATTTATTTTAATGTGCAGTTCTTTCTCTCAGCAACACCATTTTGTTGTGGTGTATATGGAACAGTGTGTTGCATTTGGATGCCCTGTGTAGTACAATAAATTGTAAAATTATTGTTCACATATTTTCCTCCATTATCTGTTCTTAACCTTTGAATTTGATGGCTAGATTTCTTTTCTACAAGTGCCTTGTAGGCCAAAAACTTGTCAAAAACTTCACTCTTGAGTTTTAAGAAGTAAACCCAAGTATGTCTGGAAAAGTCATCAATGAAAGTTAAGAAATACTTGCACCTAGAAAAAGAAGGAGAGCAAAGCGGACCACACAAATCACTCTGAACAAGCTGCAAGGGACCCGAGGCGTGCCAAGAGGCACATTTTTCAAAGCTGTCCCGATGATGTTTGTTGAGAAAACAATCGGCACAAACACCATCTCTGCATGAAACAAGAGGAAGACCAGTCACCATCTGTTGATTATATAGTTGTTGCAATGAGCGATAGTTTAGATGACCAAACTGCTCATGCCAAAGTTTTCTCAAGTCATCGCTATGAGCAACAAACACTGATGAAAAAGCCGATGACCCAAAGTTGTCAAACTTGTACAACCTGGTAATATCATCAACAATTCCAGTTGCAATAACATGCTTAGGATCTTTTAGATCCTTGATTACAACTTGGTGAGGTGAAAACTCGATGGTTTTACCTTCACCTGAATGAGTGATTTGATATACTGATAGAAGGTTACAGGAAAGATCTAGAACACATAATACATCATTGAAATGACCATTTTCTACCTGAACTGTTCCAGATCCTACAACACTAAGAGATCTATCATCACCAACAAATATTTCCTTGGTGTTACATTCATTTAGAGCAGAAAATATGGCTTTGTCTTTAGGCATATGATAAGATGCTCCTGAATCAATAAGACACTCATCAGAAGAAGAAGTAGTAGTAGCAGAAGGTGTATTGAAGGAAAAACCAGAAGCAGAAAGTGCATGTCCATGAGGAGAAGAAGAGGAATCAATACTGATGTTGAGCTTCTTCATCACTGCTTCTAAGGCTTCCATCTTCTTGAAACATCTGGACTCATCATGACCATCTTTATTACAAAAGTTGTAATGTCTGTTAGTATTCTTTTTATATTTTGATCCTTTGTCACCATTAGGAGCTGAAGCTATCTGAGCAGGTTTGGGACCCTTAGGTTGTTTGTTGTTGTAGCGAGGTTGTTGCTTCTTGGGATACTTGGGTTTATCTTTCTGCTGGGAAACTAAGGATTTTTTTGAGGTACCTGTAGTGTTGATCACTCCAAGTTGTACAAGCTTATATTCCTCTCTAATCAAGGAAGTACAAAAGGACTCAAGAGTGGGTTGTACATAAGCTTTCCCTACAGCCTCTTTCATGTCATAGAGGGTAGATACAAACACAGAATATGCACTACCTAGCTTAGAAAGAATAAGATATATGCACCACTCTTCATCCATTTTTATCTTACATTCTTCACATAAAATTCTGAGTGTTTTAAACTTAGATAGATAGTGTCCAAGGCAGGAAAAATCACTTGGATTCAAGGTCAGTATTTGATTTTCTAACTGTTGTGCTCGAATAATATTGAGTTTACTAAACACGGATTCAATCTGGTCCCAAGCTTCTTCGGGGTCATCAATTCCTTGAAGGTGGTACCTTAGATCAGGAGAGATGGACATTCCAATTAGTCCACGTGCTTAGTCATTCCTATTATCCCATTTGGCTTTCTTATCATCATCAGTGGGGGTTGTTTCCT
>ML855981.1:0-10589 GCA_009831015.1 Picea engelmannii | reverse complement strand
CGGGGTCATCAATTCCTTGAAGGTGGTACCTTAGATCAGGAGAGATGGACATTCCAATTAGTCCACGTGCTTAGTCATTCCTATTATCCCATTTGGCTTTCTTATCATCATCAGTGGGGGTTGTTTCCTTTCCCATGGTAATCTGATACAGGCCTTTACTTCTTAATAAATCTTCCATATGGGGTCTCCATTGGAAGTAGTTGTCGCTGGTAAGCATGACAGTACTTGTAAAATCCATATTAAATATGTAGATAATGCAGATTTAAAAACTGAAACTAATGATCTGGATGGAAAGATCTCGAAAAGTTGTGCGGTTTTTAAAAAAATGACACTGAAAACGGACTTCCGATGTGAGAGTTATGCCCCTTTCAAAAAAGCCATAAACGGTAACCAAATAACCACGTGATAGTGTAAACTACTTTATGAAGTGACCCACTTTTATAAAGAGAAGTGGGGATCACTTTTACAATGAGGTTACCTTATAACAAAAAAGTTGCATGCAAAATAACTCTAAAATAAAATATAAAGATACTTATAGTGATTCACTTTTATACTTGAAGTGAAATGCACTTTACAATTTATAGCATGAAATTTTTCAAAAAAAGGTAACAAAAGAGAGACTTGAACTCAAGAGCTCTTACTTAATAAGGCAAGTTTTAACCAAATGGTCTAGCAAAACATATTGTAATGTTCAAAAGGAGGATTTGGGGTGTTTTTGTTGTTGTTGTTGTTGAAGACGGCCTTGGAGAGCATGCTAAAAAAAAACTCTTTTCACACAAGAAAAAAATTTCGCTTCTTGATGACAACAAGGGTTAGATCTCGGTTAGCTTACCCGGAAGATGCACCTTTTCCTATCTGTTTCTGATTTTACGAGATCGCACAAGGCGCGGGGCAAAGAGCATACAAATATCTAAAAGAGTAGTAGCCCGGAAATAAAAAATGCAAACCGAAATAAAATCAAAACTTTGGAAATTTAAAAAAAAAAATGCGTATTCAGACTTTATACCTCCCGATCTGACTGTAATGACCGTATCTTGGGCAAACGGAAACCTTATCAAGTGAAACAAAAAGTGTTCCTGAATGAAACGAGTGCTCTGGATGCAATGGAACAGTTCTCTCAGACCAAAAATGTATGGAAGTGCCAGAAAATGTAGATGAGACAACTCGGCTTCACGATCTCGATCTACAACAGGAGCGGGTCTTCAAACATGCTCTGATACCATGTTCGACAACACAGTTATTCCAACAGAGGATGAAAACCTTTAGTAACCACTCACATAACAAGATCAAATATCAACACACCGATGTTTTCACGTGGTAAAACCCCTACGGGGAAACATCCACGGCCCCAGCCAATGCGGCCACTTGGAGAAGTTTATTAATGCAAAGAAAAAGATTATAGAGAGATTTTACAAGAGATTTTCTCACAATCGATCATCGGAAAATGACTTTACATACTCTTTAAATAGATATCATGGACCAATCGGGTGCTAAGCCATGGATCAATGGCCATTAAGATCGAGGAGAGTATGAACCGTCAGATCACTCTATGTCGGGAACATATCGTGACCGTCGGATTTCCTAACTACAAATGCATACTAATGCATACTAAAGAAACACACTTTTACCTAACGACATATTAGACCAAGTAGACCTTAACTAACTCCTAAGTGTCTAAATATCCTAACATGTACAAGATGTCGTTACTCATGTTGCCGCTACTCCGGTTAACACTCCTCCGGGTGTTGTTACTTCAAAATTGTCATTGTACCATATGTTGTCACTCTAGTTGCCACTAATCCAGTCGTTGCTACTCCTACTGTTGCTACTATGGTTGTAGTTACTCATCTACACTCCTGCCAACATGGATACTGATATTTAAGTTGCCGCCACTTCCGATGCCATCGCTCGATTCAACGTTGTCACTCCATATTCCACGAATGCAGACGACTCTATTCCTGTGATGTTGCTTCTCCATAACAGGTGATTCGCCAGGTACATCTTCAACCAAATTTAACATATTTGGGTAATATTACACATGGCATAGGCATTTTCACCCGAGGATGGTCTTAACTTTAAGTTTGGGGGAGATTTCATGTGTTTTTCCAAAAAAAAATCATCATTATCCTCTTTAATCACACGATTTTTCAATCATTACCTAAATCTTCCCAATGCCTTTGTACGCATCAATATTGGACACACCCACCAAACCATTAATAATCCTCCAAGATATTAATTTTTTTTTTCATATCTTCATGATTACTTACCTGCCACATCATTTAATTTGTTAAAAAAATCCACGATTCTTTCCACAACACATTTTCTGCAAAACTGTTTTGCCTGTCGTTTCTCCTAAACTAGTCGCTAGTACTCCTCGAGTAGGCATAGTTGAAAGAACATAATGGGTAGTGGAGTATTAAGGTATGACCCAAAAAATACTAAACAGATCTATCGAAATCCGTAAGTCTGGCAATTTTTCCAGAATGCAGGTTGAGACGTGTATTTCGAGAGGTTACAGGGATCTGATGCAGAAATTATAACAGAATGCATCCAAAATTTGGATGGACACTCCTCCACGGTTCGTGGATTAAAAATTAGAGTCATGGAGGAAACCATTGCAACAACTAGTGGGTTGCCAATATCCGGTAAGCGATGGTTTTTTCTGGAAAACACCACTCCCAGAATTTTCAGAGTTGTTTTTGCATGAAGGCGAAAAAGTAAAGTTAAAAGGGAAAAGATATGAATGGAATTATCTATCCCCTCCATGGGTTGAGGTAGAACTTTTCATCATAAGGTATGTGACATGTGAAGTATGACCCTCTACCTTTTACAAATATCATCTCAAATTTCTCACATCTTTGCATTTCCAACAATGCATAAACATACCCTATTTTCTGTGGAATAACGTTCAGCGGATGGCCTTGTTATTAGTTGGTTGCAGTTCATAAGGCTATCGGAAGAGGAATTGGCAGAACTTATCCCATAACTAGCAGAATCCCTAGCAAAGAGAAATGGGTTGAGAAGGTTGGCATAGGCTACCGAAACTATTGCAGAAGGGAAGAGAACGGGTGATGATACACAAAACTCATGCCCAAACGAAGATGAGGAAACAAGGAAACCATCAGTGGAAGTTATATAAGTTTGGGGAATGAGGCAGGTCATTGACCTGGATTTAGAATAAGAGGAAGAAGAGGGTTATATTCCTCCAAACCCTTTTCCTAAACAATAAAGAGATGTTTCTACTCCCTCAACAAATGAACAAGAAAGAGATGTTGCTACTCCCTCAACAAATGAACAATAAAGAGACGTTTCTCTTCCACCCATAGATGAACATGATATGGATGTTGATACCCCTTCGTCTGATGAGAAGGAGAGGAATGTTGCTACTCATCCTATCTATGAACAAGAGGTAACTAACATTGTCACACAAGAGCCTGTGCAAAAATTTTCTGAATTTCTTGTCTGTGAAGATGGTGTAGCTACTCCTCCCATCGGTCAACAGGTAATGACTAATGTTGTAACAAAATAACCACCGTTAGAACAAGTCGTTCCTGAAAACCCTATTTTTGAAGACACAACAACTACTCCTCCAGTTTGTGAGCAAGAAATGACTGACATTGTTACATAAGAACCAGCGTCAGATCATCTTGCTCCTGAAAACCCTGAACCAAAGTTGGTTGCTTCTATTCCAAGATAAGTGTGAGTTAAACAAGATCCAGTCATATAGCCTATAGGAAATGATGCTGAGAATGAGGTTCCTCCTAGGGGATGGGCTGAAGGAAATTTTGTCAAACAAGAATTTGTCGAATTTTGTGCAAGGAGAAGAACCTCTATTCAATATTGCTATAGGAGAGCCTTTAGAGAAAGTCTGCAATTGAGGATTGAGAATGCCAAGATAAATAAGAAGGTGATACGCCTAAAGAAATGAGCATGAAGATACAAAATAATTGCCAAGGAAGAAATTAGGAGGAATGTTAAGGAGACTATTTTGGTAGCTACCCAAACTACCGATAATCCCAGAGTAACAACAACTACTCAAAATGAGTTGGTGTTGCATACAGTAGCTACTCAGACTGAGCCTATCTTTCACACCTCTCCAGTACCAGTAGTCACTCAGACTAAGCCTATTTTTCACAATTCCACAGTAACAACATCTACTCAAGTTGAGCCAATGTCATATACAGCCGAAGCTCAGGTAGTTTTGCTGAAAGCCAAGATATATAAGTTTAAGAAAATTGTAGCTCAGTTTTGAACAGGATTTGTCCCTTCTTCAGTGCACCTAAGGACATTGAAAGAAATAAGGGAGCAGGATGCTAGAGTCGTTGGTGACTATGAGGAAAACTTGGAAGAATATAAGAACAAGGGAAAGAAACAGAAGCAAAATATTACAGATTTGGATGCAAAGATACAAAGGTTGAGAAATGAAAAACAGTAAATGTATGATATCACCCAACAGGCAGTAACGTGTCACCCTCCTTATCTAAGCTATGGATTGTTCCTTCATGAACAATATTTATTTTTATGTCTAGAATATATTTACCAGGAGATGGTTTATAATATTAAACACCCCATGCAGTTTCTCAGGACTTTGAGAAGTTATGACATCCTCACACAACATCTTATGTGTGAACTGTACATGCACAACTACCTACTAAGAGATGATAAAAAATTCAATCTAGTTCCTTATGTGGGAGATGTCCAATTGAGGGCCTTTCTTTCCTACTCCATTAACCAAGTGAAGTGGAAGAAGGTGCTTGAATCGTTTGAGGAAAATTAGGTACATAGACCCCTTTAGGTTAGAATGGATAACTTTCAAGTTGAACAGATCATCAACAAGCATAACTATTTCAGACAGATTCCCAATTGGCCACAGAATATGGAAACTACACAGCAATGGTGTGCTGCGATTTGCATAAAATAGTTGATCTATTGCAAGGAAGAGGCACTTGAAAACTATGACCAAAGACGGGCCTTATCATCACCTGATGTCAAGGAACGGGAAGCCTTTGGGGCTCCCAATTTTTACAGAGCCATGGAAAGAATACGCAGGTATATAACCTGTATGAGGTTTTGTAGGGTTCAATGGCTAGGCTTGAGATTTTCATTCCCCATCATCTGGATGCCACTTGATCAATATCATCCTGATTACAAGGTCAAGGGAGAATGGTGCAAGGATATAATATTGTGTGGGGGATATAAGTTTCCAGGGACAAATATGGCTGGGGCATATGACATAGCAGAAATTCATGCCCATCATCAAGGTTCCAACCTAGATCCGTGAAAGAGACGGCCTACACGAGGACATGCACGTGACTAAAGTTTGTGGGAGATGTTGGTGCATGCAATTGCTTGTTTTCTACCACCTTTTTCTATCCTTGTTTACCTCTATTTCATATTCCTTGAACTATTGTGTGTAACCACAAGGGTAAGAATGCACCTCTATTATGTCATTGTGTGTATTAGTTCAAAAACGTTAGAGATTGGTTGGGGGTTTACCAAAGCGAATAACTAATTTCTGAAATCTTGCAGGATCAAAGAAAATGCAGTCTGGAAAGATGATGCGGTCAAAGATGCAGCGTAGTCCGCAGGTTGAAGGTGCAAAAGAGGACATGTTCCATGGTCCAACATTAGGTTGTGTTAATCAGTTCATCCTTTTTTTATTTTTAGGAAGATTTTTTACCCTAATCTTGGGACTCTTTGTGCTCCACAAATTGTATAAAAGGTTGAACAGAGATAGAGAAGGGATTAGCCATACATTCAACTAGCTAGGAGTTTCCTTGTATCAAGACTGCAACCTATGTAATCCCATTTTATTTAATGAAAATCGAGTTTCTTCTGATTTTCTGAGTTCTCATGCTAGTTATTTCACCGTAGCCCTGATCGGGGAGCTTGCCCATTCTTATGGTTAGGTGTTTTCGGCTTATGATATAGTTTTGTTGTGGTTTTGTGTGGAATATGTTAGATCTACGTGTTCTTCTTCATTTACAGTTTTCCTTCTTTATTTGAATGATACTGTTATTTATGTTTTAGCACTTTTAATCTAGTTTATGTTCTTTATTTTACTACAATGATTGTTTACTTGCATGATCAATATTTAAATAATCAAAGTCTACAAATATAGTGCACGGTAGCCTGTAAAACATCCAGGCCCTTGGGTTGACAAATTAAATGTATTAGGTTGTAAATCTAGATGATATACCCAACCCCAACAACAACTAGCATAATTAGGTTGTGCCAAAAGGAACAATGACTTGAATTATTTCATGAAGAAACTATATGTAATAGAGAAAATGACTTCCCTTTGTGGTATGTATACATGAATTGGTGCTTGAAAGAAAAGAACTAGGTGGAGAAAAAGCTTCCAATAGAAAAGGCTTGGATATTTTTGAATAATTTTGAATTGTACATGGTATATAATGCACTTAGTAAATTGCATAAATAAGATGGAGGGGAATGTAATACCCGAGGTCGATCCCCATTTGTAAATATAAATATGTTTTATAGGTTGGTGAGCTAGGGTATTATAGGAAATAAGGATTATGTGATTTTTAGGATGGATATCCTAGATTCTAAAGGCCAGTGAGCCTCTTATTGTAATATGTAAACACTCATATCATTAATAAAGTACATCACTGCTGTAGAACAACCCACAAATAAGTATGGGGGGATAAACTGCACTAGAAAGGGAAGGTAGGTTAAGAGTATAGGAAGAGGATAATATAAAGGGATTAATCCCAAAGGAATATTATATTATTATTCCTAAAATCTAACGTATGGATATAATTTTATGTTATCCTAAGTTCCTATGGGAAGGGAATGAATTACAAGTGGATAAAAGTGAGTTCCTTGAGGGCAATGTGTCATTAAGGGAACATGCACATATATTTGAAGGAAATTGGTTCATTTTGTAGAATTCCATGATTCATCAATGACTTCACTCATGTATTTTTAAACTTCCCTCAGTACCTCTCTGTCACGGGCAGCGTACCTGTAGCTTACCCAAACCAATATTTCACTGGTACCTATACCTGTACATGGTTAACTTAAGAGCTGGAGAATTGAATATTATTCTCTCCTACCATAGAAACTCTACTACTACCATCACGAGACATGTACTTGGGAATCATGGTGTCATGGAGAACAAGAAAGATACTTTGAATGAAGGATGAAGAGGTGGGTTTTCAGGCTCGTGGTTGAAGAAGAGGGTTGTCAGGCCCGTAGGTATTTCTCTCCGGGTGAGAGATTTTCTATGTCGAAGAAGTGATTTGTTAAGCCCGTGAGTAGTTTCTCTAGGTGAGAAACTACTCGGAACTGTTCCTTGGTGCACTAGGAAATAACTACAAGGATCTAAGACTTCTTTTCCGGCCTATTTCTGAAGCCCCAAAAGGGAAGTTTGGAAGTTGAGGGATTGTTGAGAACATAAGGGGAAAACTTCCTTGGGTGGGACAAGCATGTGGGGAATGAGAGAATGTAGGCTAGTTTAGTTGGGCAACTTGGACCGAGAAATTATGCTTCTTATCATACCTTAGATTGGCTTGGTATTCCCTTTTCCTTGGTAGAGTTTAGCCCCAGCTCGGGGGTGAACCAATCTTCATATTACAAGCAGTGTGGTCTATGGATGGGAGGAACGTGGAAGGTCTACACACTTTTGGTGATATTTTTATCAAAGGTAAGTGTCAGTTCTATGTAAAATTACATGTTGCATCATTATTTATGCAGTTTTTTATGGATTTTTCCTGTGTATGCTACATGTGTAATTCTATTATTATTATGTATACATCTGTGTATTTGCATAGTATTTGTATGTTTAAACAATGTATACAATTCGATATTTTTTTTCGTGTGGCATAAACTAGAAGTTGGATGTTGGGTATGCTATAGGTGGATAACATACAATATTTGTATATGAAAGGTGCATGAGAGTTTTTTGACACTCTCACAGAGACTGGCTCAAACTTATGTGTGGATCTTGGTAAAGGAGCCAAGCATTCAGTATGAGGATCTAGTAAAGTATCGTTTCGATTGGAGTCAGGATAGATACTAAGGGTGTCGAATGTGTTGTCACTGCTAAAAATCAGGAAGATTTCCCTCTCTGTATATTATATTGACAGAAATGGATATTCTTTATTGTTTATATATGTATAGGTACTTCTTATGCCAAGATGTTCTAGCTTCAGGACAACACTTGTTCTTGGAGTTAGGGAGGGGAAAATATATATGTTGAGGGTCTAGCCTATGAGTGTTGTGGCCAACAGGATCATAGAGATAGATGAGGAGGAGAAGTTGGCTCTAATAGTGGTGAGGTAAGTTTCCCCACCAGTAGCACAAGTTCAGAGGGGGCAGGTAGCTCGACGAGTTGTGAGGAAGGTGGCCTCACCAATAGTACCGACTCATAAGGAGCCATAATTCATAGGGAATTATCCACCAGGATACAAGAGGGAGGAGAATCATGTTGGGAGTATGCAGAGGATATGGAATAGAAATAATATGGCCCCATAGGTTGTGTATACTCAGAGGGAGTCATGTTCTATAAGAAACATGCAGTCTCAGAGTGATCTTGATCTTAGGGGACGTTAGTTGGATCAGAGGGAGAGATGGTCATCCAGATGGATTTCCCCCTTAGGTTTATATGGGAGATATACATATTCTATGATCGATATATAGGTTTGATGGGTTGAGGAAGTCAGACATAAGATGCAGAATCATGAAGCTTCTAAGAGATGTGTACCTTCCATGGAGGATCATGTTCATTCAATAGGTGTTTCTACAATTATAGATGAAGAATATATTTAGGAAATGGGATTTGATTCAATCACAGAGGGACTATCCAGTGATGCATATCGGATAGTAGAATTTTCCTCAGTGACCGTGGATGCAACAAATTAGACTGATTTTTACTTAGTTACCAAGGATGTGACCAGCCAAACTGATTTTTCCTCAGTAACCGAGGATGTTTCTAGTTAGAAAGACTAGAAAATATGTTTTTCTTTGGTGACAAATGATGCACATAGTTAGACATACTTGACAACATGACTTATTCCAGTGACAAAGTTCACATACCCATTTTACATAGTTGTAGAGGAAGTATCCAATTTGGACTATCAGAGTATAGATGAGGTGGTATATTCAAAGATATATATACTATGTGTGGTGGTGGTGCATCCATATGTTGGAGGATGAGATAACTCCCTTGCTAAGAGTCAATGATAATTTTTGTAGGTTCCCACTAAAGGCCAAGGTGCCAGGCATGTGGGAATTTTCATTGGCACCAATTTTGACTTTCATTTTAGTGAAATTGGCCTAGAAATGAGGCTAGCACCTCATGGGAAAGTTGATTGGATTTGTGAGTTTGTGTGGGTGTGCCACACCCAGAAAGAGTATTAAAATATTCTAATTAATTTTTGAGTTTATGAAGGGCTCCTAAACTTACTAATTGGACTCCTATATAAAGGAGATATGTCATTGAGGCATTAGGTTAATATTGTGGAATGATGGAGTTGGTATAAGTGGTTCTTCACTTGTGTCAAGGAGGATTCGTGATCTCAACAAAGGGTAATTCTGCAAAGTGGAAAATATGGCCCGGAGTGAATTTTTTGGTACAATATATGGTTTTCAGGATGATGAAGCGTGTATATACACGGGTCGCAGAAGGATGAATTATGTATAGGGTATATGAGGTTTGTATTAGTTAAAAAAACATATGTACATGGGATTCCAATAAGTTTAATTGCGCATTTGATTGTGTGGGAAGGTACAAATATCTATAGGATAAGAAGGGATGTCAACAGGCCATTCAGGTAGTCTACAACATATTTGTGGGCAAAGTATATTTCAAGAATATTGTTGAGGTTTGGTTTTCTGATTGTATAATTATTGGCGAACAATTTTTTTCTCAGTTTTGGTGACTTTGGAGGATACAGTTGTCCTCATATTTTGGTGATAGTGTATTGGATGTGAAGGATGGTTTTTCCCTTAGTATTTCTGATGATAACAATATTACAAAACTGAAATTATGTCGTATGTGTATTAATGATTCACCTTTGATATTTTTGTTTCCGCTGCATATTTTTTATGTCAATAATTTCCATGTAAAGTTGTTTAATGATAACAACTAGGGTTTTACTGTTAGATCACTAGGAAGTAAATTTTAGATATGAAATTAGTCACATAGATTTTCATGTGAAAATTGATATTGAAATCCACCTAGATTAAACAGTTTCGAGACTAAACAAAAGGAGCTAACTATTTAGAATTAGGGATGAATCTATCTAAAGTTTCTTAATCTTTACTGCTATCATAGGTAACTTCAAAGTAAATTAAAAATTCTCATCAGAGTGATTTGTTATGAAATAAGTTTATGAATTTCATACATAAAATAAATCTATCCCTAACCATTCCTATAACTATCTCCTATGTGAATTAAAATCATATTGAATTTATAACTCATTTAACTCACTTAGTGAATATTCTTCCATTTATCACTTTAATATAGTATCTGAAATTTTAGTTTCCCTTTAGATGATATCTTCTTTCTTACTGAAGATGTTCCCTCATTTTCATTGGTTATCAATACCTTGTCCTTTGATAGC
>WSFP011391770.1:0-27960 GCA_009831015.1 Picea engelmannii | reverse complement strand
CCTTTAGAATCTAGACTCTTTGGCCTAATCATCACATAAGCCTCCTAGCTTATAATCCCCTGTCTCACCAGCTTATAAAACATGTTTACAATTCAATTGAGCTCAGTCTTGGGGTGTTACAGAGGAGGTACACATTGAACACTGGGTGCAAGCCAAGGAAGGGTGGAGTGTTGAGCTCAAAATCATTGCTACCCATAGACTTGGTGATAGTATAAGGCCCATAGAAAAGGGGGTGGAGCTTCTGATGGGGCCTTTTAAGGCATTATTTCTGGAAATGTAACCAGACCTTGTCTCCCACCTGAAACAAGTGTGGTACCCGATTTTGATCATGGTGATGCTTGTACTTAGCATTGGCTTTCTGAAAAATCTCATGGACATGTTGGAGGATGTGTTGAATCCACTCAATGAATCTGGTGGCTTTGTCTGCCTCAAACTGAACATGGGAATATTATGCCTGTGTGGTTGCAAGAGATAGTGTAACATCAATGGGACCCAAGGGTTGGAATCCCAGCCCCACCTGAAATTGGCTATGATTGGTGGAGATATGGAGAACCATGTTGTAGTTGTGTTGAACATAGGGAAGACTCTCATATCATGTACACAGATTCTTAGAGTTGTACATTCACAGGATGTGCACAATCATCTGATTGACTACCTCTGTCTGGCCATTGGTTTTAGGGTGGAAAGCAATGGATTTAGTGAGCTTGGTGTCCAACAATGACCAGAGACTAGACCAAATGTGCTAAAGAACATGTTGTCTTGATATAAGGTGATGGTCTATGGTATCCCAAAATGGACCCACACCCATTCGAATAACAGCTTGGCAGTATCTGCCACTGTGATGCTCTTCTTGCAGGCTATGATAATGACCATCTTTGAAAACCAATCAACCACCACAAATACACAATCATTATTGTGCTTGTTGGATGGAAGGCCAAACATGTAATCCATTCAGATGGATTCCCAAGGCCTCTCGGGAGTAGGAAGAGGGGTGTATAAGACTTGCATCTTTATGGTTGTCTTGGCAATGGCACATGAATTGAAAGATCTTATATACTTGCTCATGTCTTGTCGAAGTTTTGGCCAATAAAAATATTTCTGTAGAATGACCATAGTTTTCTCCATGGCAAAATGTCCTCCCATCTGATTGTAGTGAGTCTCCCAAATCATATTTGCACACTCGCTTTTGGGAACACAGAGGTGGCTCAAATGGCATAACAACCCATCTTGGATTTGAAAATTGGTGACATTCGCTCATGTACCCAAGAGTTGATAGGTGGTGTCAAAGTTAGGGTCACGTTGATAAAGTTGGGGCCACTCATATGTGTCGTTCCCACGAGAATTGAGCATTGTTGTGAGTGCAACAACAATAGGGTGATTGAGGCAGTCAACGACACAATTTGTGCTCCATGTTTTATACTTGATGTTGAGATGGAACTATTGTAGGTATGTGGACCACTTTTGATGGTGGTCGTTCTTCAACTTTCCCTGTGTTGATATGAACTGTAGAGGCTTGTGGTCAGTGTGGATGATTGTCTCCTTTCCCAGAATGTATTTTTTCCATTGACAACAGGCTTGCACAATGGAATACATTTATTTTTCATAGGTGGGGTATTTTTGGATAGTGTCTGACTATGGTATGCTATTGGATAACGATGATGAGTGAGAACTGCGCCTACAACATAGTCAGAGGCATCAATATCAATCTCAAATGGTTTTTATAGATGAGGTAAGGACAATACTGGAGCTAAGCACAAGTGATGCTTCATATCAACAAATGCTTGTTGTTGTGCCTGCCCCCATGCAAACTTTGACTTTCCACTTCCCTTGGTTACTTGGTTGAGGGTACCATGCAATATGGGAGAATCCCAACACAAACCTTCGGTAGAACTTGGCAAGTCCCAAGAAGCTCCAAAGCTCGGTTAGTGTGGTCGGGGCTGGCCAGTCACGAATGAATTGGATATTAGTTGGATCCACATGTACCCCATGCTCATCAACAATGTAGCCCAAGTATTGGACCCTATTTATTCCAAAGGATCATTTTTCCAAGTTGTCATATAGCTTGTGTTGTCACAGAGTGCCCAAAACCTGTTGAATATGTTGCATGTGCTCCTCCCAATTTTTGTTGAAGATGAGGATGTCATCGAGATATACCACCACAAAAGAGTTGGTGAAGGGTCTCAATACATCATCCATCAATCTCATGGAATTTTTTGGTGCATTTTTTAAGCCAAAGGGCATGACCAACCATTTGAAGAGACCTTCTTTAGATTTGAAAGTTGTCTTCCATACATCATTTGGTTCGATGGGAACCTGGTGGTAGCCAGACTTTAGGTCAATCTTACTGAAGAAATTTTTCCCCTTGAGTTGGTCAAGAAGGTCATCAATTTGGGGAATTGGGTACCAGTTCTGAATTGTGATTTGTTTTAATGCTTTGTAATCAATGCAAAGCCTCCATGTCCTGTCTTTCTTCTGCACTAGCACAATCGGGCTTCTGCAAGGGGAGGAGTTGGGTCGAATGTGCCCCTTTTGAAGTAGTTCTTGGATCTACGCTTGATTTTTCATTTTCCATCAATGAGAAATGATATATTAGTCCATTAGGAAATGGTGCATCGAGGTTTAGATCAATTGGATTCTTGACTTGGCAGTGCATCAGTACCCCGGTGGGTGAGGAGAAGATGTCTCTATACTCTTCCATGATCCCATCCACTTGCTTCTTCTACAAAGAGAGGCTCTGTGTAGACATCACGGATGTGGCAACGACCTTCTGCTTACTATGAACATGGATAAAAAAGAAGATGAACTTCCGGGTATGTAAAATGACCTGACTACATTTCTTAGCAGAGATTAAATAAATATCGGTCGAAGGCGCTACCTATGGTATCATGCACAATTGTCTACCCAAAGTAATAATAACACTGTGAGGTCTAGAATCATACACATCATGTCGCTTCCACAAATATGACTGGCCTAAAAGAACATCACAAACTTCAAGGGGATAAATATCACACAATACCTCGTCTTTGAAGGGCTTGATGTTGTAGGGAAGATGACATTGTTGGCTGACGCAGAGATCTCTTCCTTGGCGAAGCTAGTTGATGGTGTAGGGTTGCGGGTGTGGTCTTATCAATAGGTCCAGGTGCTTGATGACCCCTATTGAAATCAGGTTCTTTTGACTTCCACTATCGATGATGAAATGCAATGGAATCCCCTTTACCCACATTTGTGAGTGAAAGAGGCATTCCCCTTCCTCTGGTTCTTCTAGTTCGATTGGTTGGACTTTGGTGGTAGCGACAGTTGCAATAGGTTCGACATCGATGATCCACTTCCCACTTTTTGGATTTGATTCAAAGTTAGAATCTGCCTCTGACTCGAAATCTTTCAGCTTGACCACCAATAAATGCTTGGAGCAACATTCTTCAGTGTTGTGCCAAGGGCTTTTATGGTATTCACACCATTTTCCCATGTCCTTCTTCGACTTCTCATTACCCTTCTTGGGTTGTGTCTTGGACTGGTTGTCATAAGAGTGACCATCTTTGCTCTACCCTTTATTTTGTTGGTTGGGGCCGCCTTTTCCCTGATTTGGCTATGAGGAGTTTGCATATCCAAACTCTCACCTCTTTTGCTTAAATTTATGCTCAATCTTGACAACATATCTATAAGCCGCACCTAATGATGTGATGTCCAGAAATTCTATTTTTGTTTGAATGTATATATGTAGAAAACTACGATATTTGAGCACCAAATGTCATTCAGAGTCTTTGATACCCAATTTGGTGCACAGGGTATGGAAAATATTGGTGAAGTCCAATATTGTCTGGTCCCTTTCCTAATGTAGCATGGTCCATCTTGTGTACTAGTCCTTGTAGCTTCCAACAAGGTAGTATTTTTATTTAATGGAATCCCTGAAGGAATCCCATGTGGGAGTGACTACAAATATTGCAGATTCCTCTATGACCTTTTTCTCAGAGGAAGTATCCCACCAGTCCTTAACATGGAGGACGACCTTGAGGAGTGCAAAAGTAATATTTTCCCTGTCGGAAAAATTGTGGACCAAAAAATACCCTTCAAGCAGATTCAACCATTTATCTACAACATCCACATCTATCAGTCCTTAAAATAATGGAATATCAAAATTTACTCATACCTTGAAGGGGGTTGCATGGCCTCTTGATGAATATGCGTCTCTTGCTGGCAGTCGTCGAAGGATCTGTGCAAAGTTGTCCATCATTTCATTCCTTTGTCGTGCAAGGGATTCCTCGAGCACCATTTTAAAAGGATATCATGCTCCATAATATTTCTTCTTGTCCCCCATGGGTTGTTGTCGAGCTCAACATGGCCAATCTTGCAAAGGCGCAACCGGTTCGAGTCCCAACTTCTTGTACCCATATCTTGTCGAGGACATGCACAAAGAAAAATAAATGAAGAGCAGACCACTCTAACACCACTGGTGCGGATTTATGAGCATAATGAAAGGAATAACATATTGAATACAATAACACAGAGATACAAAGAAAAATAAAAGAAATCTAGTGAACAGTAACCTCTATTGAATAAATAAAATACACTGAAACTTTAAAACTACAAAACTGAAAACAACTTGCTTGAATTGTGGTAGTTATCTCTGAGAAGATATGTGGCTTCTACGTGCATCCTTCTAAGTAGAATGATTACAATGAGGCTCCATAGGATTTTTTAACAATACTCATGAATTCAAAAACCCTAGACATCCAAAAATCTAACCCTAGGAGATGAAACACCAAAAGTTATGTGGGCCCCGATGGGTAAGTTGGTACCTCAACTTCCCGGGGTCGTAATTTTTGCATACGACCTTCGTTTTAGGCACGTGATATCCTGTTGGAAAGGTATTTTCAAGAACTACACATTATGACATCAAAATATAACTCTATCTATAGTTTGAATGTGGAAAGATAAAAAAAACTATGTTTAGGGCCCAAAAATGGCCCTGGAAGTATAGAAAGATGTATTTACATGAAAACTTCCAAAATAATCCAGTTGGATTAGGTGGGCTGCCACTAATATCCACCTAGACGCTTTGTAGGGATTCAAATAGCCTCGAAAGTGTAGAACCCACAATTACAAAGAATTAAAGAAGACTGTGCTAAACTAACAATTGTCAAGAGGAGCCAGTTGGAATAGGTGGGTAGCCACCAATATCCACCTGGATCATATTGAGAGCATGGGGGATGAGTACAATTATCTTGGGGAAGAGTGCAAGCCAAGAATACAAGAGAAAGAGAGAAAATTTGTCTAGTTAGGAGACCAAAATTAAGCATTCATGTTTTTGCATAGAGAGTTGTTTTTACATGAATTGTTTTGGCCAACAATGGAGTTCTGACTATGGGAGCTTGTAGGTAGTTGTTGTGGACATGTTTGGCTGTTGTTTGGAGTTGTAATTTCATGGAGAAAGAGGTTGTGTAGCTGGGACCCACGAGTTGTTCGAAATTCATCCAAGACTCATGTGTTTTGGTTGTTAGGTGAATTTGTGTTGCAACTGTAGAATTCTTGAAGTCCTAGCAAGCAAAATTCTTGTCCAATCTATGTTGGAAGCCCTGGAGGGGAGTGGAAAGGCCCGAGGGACTGTGATAAATGAAGGAATATTCCATCTGTTGGGTTGTGTAGGTTGAGGGGAAGAGAGTTGGTGGAATAGAATTAACTAAGAGTTTAACTTTTGAAAGGGGGACATTAGCCAACCTTAGGTACCTCCATCTCTTTTATATTCATAGCCCTGGATTGGGGGTGTCTTGTTGTTGAGAACTAGAACAAAAATGCTATGGTTGGGAAGAACATTTATCCTTTGCATCGGGTTACATATTTACATAATATAAGTGTTCTTATCTACTATGTTTAATTATGTTAAATCTTGATATATATTTGTTGTGCATCTACTATGATTTAGCTTGGTTAATGTTTCTTGTTGTGAGAAGAATGGTGCATTTAAATACCAGTTTATATAGTTGAATTTTGTTGTATGTTATTTAGTTGTTTCTGTGCACAGTTGAGCAATTGTATTTACATTTTTATTGAGCATGGACAACTGAATGAATTTGTATTTCATGTTATGTGTTGTTTTCTGCATTGATATTTAATATCAAAAAAAATTGTTGGTTCGTCTTAGTAGTGATGTGACCGAGTTGGGGGCTAGGTATGTTACACACTGGTATCAGAGCTATTGGTTCAACACTTGAACCGTATGGGCCAAGAACCAATGTGAATTTGAGTAAATTCGTTGTTGCGGGTTTTTTTGTGACAAATTTGGGGAAAAACAGAGAATTTAGGGATAAATCCCCAAATCCGTGCGAAAAATCTGATTTTGAATGACTCCGAACAGTTTTAAAGGGTTAATAGAATAGAGCGGTAAAGTTGCATATCGAAATTCAACCTGGAATGGTCAAAATTTGAGTTTTAATGGTTGTCTGTAGAGTTACAAGAAGTTTGGTGAATCAACAACCGAGATCGCTTCTGATCTTGAGATCGACAGGTGATAATCGTCATGATAAATTTAAAAATCCATAAGGTTCGTCCATTTTGAAAGGTTGATCAAATCAATGAACATGATTTAGTTCAGGGTTTTTGAGATGGATTAGATCAATGGTCTAGGTTCATTTTGGCTATTGGAAGGTTAGAGAAAAATCAATGGCCAAGATCATCTTAAGTAAGAGATCAATGACCCAAATTCACCTGGAGTTTAATAAAAAATTGCTAAGTGTTGAAGTTCTCCAACTGAATTCGTTTATGGTTGATGGTCAAATCGATGAAATTTGTAGAGAGATTTAAGTTTTCCAACAGAACTCACCGATGGTCGAATCATAAATTTGGGAAAAGAGTGGTTTCAGATAGAATAAATCTTCGATCGTCGATGACCAATGGATGGGGATCGATAGATTTTGGCCAAAATTTCTAAGTGACAAGGTTTACCAAAAACAATTTCTAATGGTTGATCGTCGGGGATTGACATAAATCGATGAAGGTTTCATGCGCTCAGAAGAGATTGGTCATCGTCGATGGCTGATGGTGGACGATCAATAGGATTTGAAGAAAGTTTCACATGTCTAGAGAGGATCATTGATTGTCGATGGTATATGGTCAGGAATCAACATAATACGACAAAGGTTTCATGAATCCACGGGGACTATTGATAGTTGATGACCAAGGAATCAGGGATCAGTGGACTATGCTAAGAGTTTTCATTTGTCTAAGAGAAGTGATTGATCATCGATGAAGGAAAAGAGGATGATGACATCATCATCCACATTTCATTCCACATCAGCATCCATGTGTTATGCCATGTTAGTTGAAACCTTAGGATGACATGTCATTCCACATCAACATCCATGTGTCATGCCACATCAATAGTGCCACGTCAGCCAATAGAAATGGTCGATGGTCGATGGTCAAGTCGACCAATTTGGGGAAGTCTCTTCGACAGTCATCAGGGTTTGTCAATGGGTCGATGGTCAAGCGTCGACTGAATTAGTGAAGAGTTTCCATTCACCAATGACTATCACTAACAACTTATGGTCGATCGACCGATTTATAGTTGTGTGCAAAGTGATCTTTGAGGAGTTGGGTTGATGGCCAACAGTCGGGTCGATAGTTTTGACAAGGAGTCATGTGTGACCAAAGGAAAGTGTCAATCGTCGATCAACCAATGTATTCAGATCAATGGATCTGATAGCATGCAATTTTAAATGGATGGATCATATTTAAAGGGTTGTTACAGTAGTAAAATAGTGAATTTTATGTAAAAAATTTTGAATTTTTCATATGTTTAAAGGTCATTAACTTGCATGGAATTTTTGAGGGCCTAAACGATGTTTTTAGGTAGTCGAAACCCACAAGAATAGAGTGTATGAAGGTAAATTGTGTCTATTCACCTCAAATAAAATATATTTAAGAGATTTATCCAATAAGATAAACGATTTTCAAAACGGAGCTCATATGAGGAAGTCACAACCAAAACAATGAAGGTAAAATTTTGACACCAAAGTTACTTTCGGAGGGCATAAATCCATGCTCAAAATTATGTTTGGATCATAGGATTAGTCAATGGAAAGTTTATGACCCATTGAAGTTAGTGATGAAATCTGATTTTGATTATGGGTACCTGAAATGTGTTGGGAGTGAAAGATGACACATGTAGCATACAAGGATAAATTGGGTAAAATAGTCAAAACTTCTCTAGACCATAACTTTCAACTCAGAGCTCAGATTTGAATGAATGAATAGTCATTGGAAAGGTATTGAGGATTATAAGAAACATGTCATCCCATAATTTTGAATTGGGTTTTATATTTTCTCATAAAGTGATAAAAGATATTGTTGTAGTAGTAAATGAGTGGAAATTGCAGCATGTGGGTGTTGTAACTTTTCACTCATAACTCATATTGAGGTATGAGTATAGTCATTGGAAATATGTTTTGGAGAGGAATGAATTTAAGGAATAACACTTGGGATTAGTGCATCAATATTTTTCATAATTTAAAATGAATAATGCACTGTAATCTAATTAATAAATATTTTGTAATATGCTTAATTCTAACAACAAATATTGCATGCACATTCTTGCAGAATTAGAGATATAGAAAAGAAGACTTCAGTTCCTTGTTGGTTTACTATTTCCCTTCTAGGGTTGTCTGAGTTATTGACCCAGGGTTCAGGTCATTCGGGGTTCCAACAAAGCCTCTAAAACTATCGTCCCTCCTGGTAATCCAGAAGGAAACACAACACCCAGAAGGCACTGTGCAGTCTCACCCGAGATAGCTTTAAATGGGTGGTTGTAAGACTCAGGTGTTTATAGCCTAGGACAGAGTAGGGGATAGGGGTTTCTTAATTAAATCCAAGTACCATGATTTGTAAGGTAAACTACTTATCCCTTGGATTTGCATACGCATATTTCATAGTTTAATTTAAGCAAAGTATAAACATATTCCTAACAATGTATTAACTCATTCATCAAGATTAACCATTAATTGTTGAAAGAAATAAGAGACATGCATACATTCAACATATTAAATGAGTATTACTTTGTTTCACCCCCTCCTGGGCTACGTCCACAAAGCTTTGTCTCTTAGCTCTTTTATTATGGCAGTTTTTCATTCCTGGCACCGCGCGCTAACAATTCTTCACAAAATTGGGTAAGATCTATGCGAGGTGAACTAGATCACACCAGGCTCCATAGCCTTCAGTCTAATCCTCATATCTACCTTCTCTCGTACATTCTTTGCTCAAGATCTTACAAAATAGGTTCATACTGCTCAAAACATTAAAGAATTACTACCAACTACTAGAAACTAACTCTATATGACACTTTCGTATCTATATTTGTACATTTCGGGTTCTTCAACCTTTTATAGAATATTACCAAAACCCTAACCCTTCTTATGTTAGGTATTTCTCCCATACACATGTTGTTCCTCCTCCATCTGTCGCTTTCCTTTGTGCATGCTTTCTTGCATGCGCGCATGTTGTTCTTTTGCCAGTTTTTACTTTAGTTTTTTGCACGCTTTCTTTCCCACGATTGTTATTCTTTCCCCTTCGGCCTGGTGCCAACAGACCCCCAACACTGACATGTGACTCATACTGAGTCACCTAATTTCTCTGTGCTTCCTTGATCTCATTGGTGATCGTCTGGAAATGTTCCTGCAACTCTGTTGCTTTTGTCAGTGCCCTAGTGGTTTTCTCCTTGATGGTGTCGACTGTTTGATCTTCCACTTCCATGCTCATCAATCCTGTGCATTCTAGTTGAGTCTGTGTTGTTTGGTTTCCAGCTTCTTCTGCCTGCGCAAGTACTTCTGCTACCCATTCCTACAATGGTTCTATTTGAGCCTGACGCTCATGTTTTTATGTTTGCGGTGTGATAAGTTCTGCCTGTATCTTCTTTAACTCTTGCATTCCCTTGACCCATTATGGAATTGGTATGGTCTTCTGTCACTGCTTGAGTTCTTAGATCGTTGCATTGATCCTCTCCTCCTCCTTGTCCCAGTGTTGGACCTGTGGATCCTCTTCCAGCCTTGTCCAAAGTTGCGTTGCCTTATCCAACAAGTCGACTGCCATGCTGACCTATTTTTCTAGCTCTTGTAGCTGTATTGTTTCTTCCTGCTTCCTTTTCTCCTTCACCGCTGGTGGAGTTGTTGGTATAATCTTTCCGCGGAGAGTCTCGATCTCCTTTTGATACTGATCAATAGCCTGTGCAATCTAGTCGATCTTCTCTACAGCTGGGAGTTCATTTCCTTGTGCAGTAGTTGGAAGTTTCCAAAAAACTTCTTCCACTCTACGTTCCAGCTCATTTCTGCATTATTTCTCCTCCTTAGTTTCAGATTTGGCCTGTGCACAAACTATTTCCAATGCTTCACGCTTCTTTGTTTCTTGTTGTAGCTTGACTAAGTTTTTATGTGCTCACGACTGTAGCTCATGGTCGACACTAACCTGTAGTTTGTATAATTCTCTTGATGGCATCCATGTCAATACCAATTGGATATGATCCAAATCCTTCAGTGGTGTCTATCCCACAATTCCATCCATTCGCAGCATGTTAGGCTTTATATAGACCATGGAATGTGTGTGTGGTATCGGAAGAACTGGGTCGCGTTCTTCTACCTCCACCCTTTCTATGGTCTGTGTGGTCGATGTCGCGATTCCCCTACTTCTACTCGTGATCTGAGACTCCCCAAATTTCTTAAGGAGTTGTCCCATTTCTGTCAGTTCCTTCTGCAGTTTATCCCTGTGGTGCGCGGCATGATCGAAATCTTCTATGAGGCAGTCTTGGACCATCCTAGAAATCATCTCTCCATCATCCTCCATGATTTTGTATTCTAGTGGTGGGCGTTGTGCCTTAATTTTCTTGTGCGCACTTGCGTCCTGTACCGTTGGTCTCTTAGTTCCCCTCGGTTCCTGTGTGATGGGGTTCGATGTGGTTTCCTATGCTCCCTCAGCCAGTTTCCTCCATTGGTCAGCTTGAAGTTCCAGCAACTCCTGGCTATTCTCCTATCATCCACTCTGGCCATGCCCAGGTAGTTCCAGTGGTCTCCTCAGCTAGGTGACCTAATCTGGGTGCGCATGTCATCTGGTTGATCCTCTGCTCCCAAATGTTGTGTCGTTTCATTCACTTCCACAGTTACTTCAGTATGTTCCAGTGGTATTTCCTGTTGGGTTTCTTATTTTTTTTTCTGGGGCTCATGCACCACTACTGGTGTATCCCACTCCATGGCCTTTGTCTGTGGTTGTGGAATCTCCTCTAGTATGGGTGTGGACTCTACTGGGATTTCCTCTGGAAATGGGATTTTGTCAATATCGACGATCTCTGGTGGTTGTTGTTCATTTTCTTCCAGTGGTCCTCGTGACCTAGTCTGAACCCTGGTTTATTTGGTTGTCTGGCCTGGTTCTGCGAGCTTTGGTGGTGCCATAATGGTCTTTGTCGAATGTTTGTTGAGTTTGAATGGATTTGGTGCACTCTGTGGTTTCACTCTATTCATTCTAGTTGTTGTTGCTCTTTTTCTGTTCTCCTTTCGTGAATAGACTAATTGCTTCTGTGCTCGTGTGGTGTATGGGCCCGTCATGAATCTTGTCAAGGATGCTTCCTCCATCATGCGATTAATGCATCATAATTGTGGGTTGAATGCATCTATGGTGGTTTCATACTTTCCATTACGCCTCCTCTGTTGTCTCCAGTTGGTATGTTTAATGTGACATCCCATCCATCCTTCCCTTGCTTTAAATCTGCCTCATGTTGTCCTGTCAGCCTACTTTTGTTGTCTTTCCTTTTCCCGCTTGTTTCCTTTTTCGATTCGGTTTTTATCATTTCCCTCATTTTTATTTTTATTTTTTATTGCATGGTGGGTGGTTGAATGTCCTTGTACAAATTCAGTCAGCTCCCATTTATCATTCCTCTGAGGTCTGCACCTACTAGATCTCTTAACTATACAACTCCTCCATCCGGAACAAATTTTACCTCATATGGTCCTAGCCAATGAATTATGAGCTTTCCTAGGTGCTACAACAATTTACTGTCGTAGAGAAATACTATATCTCCTTCCTTGAACGTCTTCCTCTTGATGTGGCGATCGTGCCAATATTTGTCTCTTGCTTTCTGTACTTGTTGGTGGAATCCTGCCAAGATTTGGTCTTCCTCCATCTACAGTAATTGATTCATTATTTCCTATACTGCGCCTTGTTCTTTCATGTGTGTGATAGCTGCTACACGTAGACTGGGTATTAAAAATTCTAACGACACTACTTCTTCTTGACCATAGACTAGCTTGAATGGTGTGTGGCCTGTCAAATTTTTTCATGTGGTTCTATATGCCCATAACACTGTTGGTACCTTGAGGTCCCAATCATCCCTGTTGACGTTACATATCTTTGTCAAGGAATTCTCTAGAATTTTGTTGAAAGCCTCTACCGTGCCATTTTCTTGTGGATGATACGGCGTGATTTTTTGGTGATGAAATTCAAACTATTCGAGCATCGCTCAGATGGTGTTGTTTATGAAGTGCGTTCCTTGGTCGCTCATCAAAATTCTTGGGCACCCAAATATAGTAATTACATGTTCAAACAAAAAGTGTACATTTGTCTCTACGCTGCAATATTTTACTGGTGCAGCTTCCACCCATCTTGCTAGGTATTTCATCGCGATGATAATATATCTCGCCCCTGTTCTCTTGGCTAGTGGGTGAATTGGTCCAACAAAGTCTATTGCCCATTTTTCGAATGCCTGAAGTGTCACTTGTGGTCGCAGTGGTAGCGCATCCCTTATGTTGGGTTTTCCTACCCTTTGACAGACATCACATTGCTGACAGTACTCTTTCGAGTCTCTGTGGATCATTGGCCACCATAATCCTGTGTGTAGTACCTTCTGCGCGGTAGCTTTTCCTGCATAATGCCCTCCTACTATTCCATCATGGGCTTCTACTAAAATTCATGGTCGTTCATGATCTAGTACGTATCTTCATAAGATTCTATCTACGCCCATCTTGTATAGATGTCCCGCGATCAATTGATAGTCGGTTGTGTGGACTACTAGGTTCTTCTTCTACGCAGTGGTATATTCTTACAACGCAGTACCTGTGCTCAAGTACTGGATGATCTCTACGAAGTAATCATCAGCAATCTATACTGAGAATAGTTGTGCATCTAGAAAGTTGTCTCATAAGTTCGTTGGTTCCTCTCCGTTTATGACCCTTGATAGGTGGTCAGGTCCTACATTTCGTTTCCCTAGTTTAACTATTACCTCAAAGTCGAATTCTTGAAATAACCATAACCATCGACAGATTCTCCCCCCCAACATTGGCTTGTTGACTAGGTATTTCAGGGTTGAGTGATATGTAAACATCTTAAAGTGTTTTCCCAATAGGTAATGTTCGTATTTCTGTAGTGCATAAACCATAGCTAGGCATTCTCTTTCTGTTGTGTTATAATTATGTTCTGAATCTGATAATTTTTTTCTTGTGAACGCTATCGGGTGATCCAAGTCTCTTGCTCCTGGTTGCACCAAGATAGCTCCAAGTGCTATCTCTGATGCATCTACATGTACATGGAATGTCTTCTCCCAATCTGGAAATACCAATATTGGTGTGGTGACCATCTTTTCCTTCAGGGTATCCAGACCGTGTTGGCACTCGTCATTCCATTGATACTTTGTATCCTTCCTTAACAGTTTTTCCATTGGCGTTGTAATCTTCACATAGCCTTTGATGAATTTCCTATAATATCCCATATGTCCTAGCATTTCTCTTAGTTGGTGAACTATTTTTGGTGCTGGTAGGTTAACAATGACTGTGATTTTGGCCGGATCCACTAGCAAACCATGTTTGCATACTATGTGTCCCAATAGTATCGCAAATGGTGTTCCAAATATGCATTTCTTGATATTCAGTGATATATGGTACTGTCTGCATCATTCTAACATCAGTTGTAAAACTTCCACATGGTATTTTAATAAGCTATACACTGTCCAATCATCCAAGTATACTTCGAGGAATTGATGGATGAATTCCTTAAATGCTGCAATGACCACTCTAGAAAATATTGCAGGTGCATTCTTCAGTCCGAACGGCATGACTGTATATTGATAAGATCCCTAGTCTGTTGTGAATGTGGTCTTGTGTCTATCCTCCTGTGCTATTTTAATATGATGATATCCTGAGAATCTATCGGTGAATGAGTAGGTTTTGTGGCCTCCTATGTTCTCGAGTACTTCATCCATGAACGGTGTGGGGAATGGGTCTTGTAGGCATGCATCGTTCAGCTTCCTCAAGTCAACGCATATCCTGAACCCTCTTCCCTGTTTCTTGTCCTGTACTACCATCGGGCTTATCCATTCTGATTCTTCGACTGGTTCAATGATGCCGGCCTCGAGCATCCTGTCGATATCATCTTTAACTTTCTGTTTATATATGGGGTTCAATCTATATGGTCGTTGTTTAATGGGTCTCACATCGGGTCTGAGTGGTATCTTCATTTCTCCTAATTCTCTGGATATGCCTTTCATCTCTTTAAAGGTTGTGGGAAAAGGCTCGTTGTATTCGTGAAACAATTTTGTGATACTTTCTAGTGTCTATTCGTCCGAATAATATCCTATGTTGACCATTTTGGGCTGCTCAGCGGTCCCTATGTTAACCTTCTTTATATTGATTGGTGCAGAGATGACCTCTGAATCTAAGGGTGGTCCTTCCACATCTCTCTCACCTTTGACTTCTTCGATCTGAATATCACGCGGATCATCTTCATCCGGTGCTTCCTCCTATACGTGGTAGCATGACAATAGATCACTGAATTTTTTCTTATTTCGTTGTTGTGTCTCTGTAATAGCTTCTACTTCCAGTTCTTCAATGAATATGATGTCTTTGATCCATTTCAGGGCCACATCCATGTTGGGGTTCTCATGCTCAAATGAGAAAGTGACTGTAAAGTTCTATTGGAGTGTCGCCCATATCTTGGTTCCCTTACAAATTTCCTAATCTGTATACCAATTTGCTAGTATGCACTCTAGAGTATGAATGAAGTGGTGAGACCATTCCTCCGATGGCATCATTTTCCATAGTGTTTTACATGCCTCCAAGTGTTCTTCTGGTGTACCTAGTCCATTGTATTTATGTTGTTTGTTACCTATATGTTCTGTGTTGAACCTTATGCTCAATAATCGCTTACATTGGTACCAATCTATGATAGTCTCTTTGTGTGCACCCCACCATCTTGCGGGTGTATCCTTTAGTAATAAATCCAGTGTTATCAATCTCTGGTTTTCTAATACTTCATCTTCATATTGTGTCAAGAAAGTTTCCAAATCATTTAGCCCGTGAAAGTTGGGTGGTTCTCTGATTTTTGTGCCAATCCACCTTATTGTGCAGTCTATTTTAGCACACCTTCTCGTGGATACTTCGCGTAGTCTTTGCTGCAATTTTTCTAACCCAGTGTCTGAGTCTGTTGTACATGAAGTAATTCTCCTCCAACTGAGTATCCCTTCTACAGTTGGGTTTATATAGTCCGCATTGCACATAGTTGTTCTGTACAACTAGCCGATCTCTTCTAAATCCAGACAAGTGGATTCTATGAACCTCTCGCTTTCTGATGGGTCGAGTGGGGATATGACCCTGTAGTTCCCCGGCTCAAATTTCATTTTTCTGGTTTTTAAGTTAATTATGGCCTAGTTGTCGAATGCCCAATCCAAACCAAGTAGCATCGGGTAAGGTGTTGTGTCATCTACTATTTCGATGACTTCAAAGTCTGCCTTAGTGCGCACACCATCCAGATCTACCGTCACTCCTTTCTATCTACCTATGGGTAAGACTCTATGTTGATTTGCTAGCTTTAATTGAAAAGTTGAGTATCCCAATGTAGGTTCTCCCATACATTGCCATGTAGCTTTTGGTAGTACATTCACTTCAGATCCTAGATCCAGTACAACATCTCCCATATTGAAATTGCCAATGTTAGAATTTAGTCTAAATTCCCTAATTGTTCTTCTTCTTGTATGTAGGTGGTTGACAATTTTCAATTCTAGCTTATGTTTCGTCTCGCTGCTACATTTTTCTAGGATGTTTTGCAATATTTTGACAGATGAAGGATCACTTAACATTTTGATGCATGATTGCAAAAAGTCTTTGATAGTACTTACTTGTTCCTTCGGTTTTATTCTATTGGTATGGTCCAGTGATGATAGCATATCATATTCTGGAGCTTCCTTTCTTTGTTATGCAGATGACGTAACATTCTCCTTCTGGAATTCTTGTCAGGCTTCTGTAAATATCTCCTTCTCCTTAAGTGTGTCGAACTACTTCTTGGGGTCAATGTTCTTCTTTACCCATTGGTTATGCGTTGGTTCTTGTCAAGCTGCGTCATTTCCAGTTTCCGTTCCTCATTGAGTAACTATGTTGATGTTTCGTCTGTCATCCCTTGCTTCAGCTGAAATTCACTGAACATTCTGGTTATTTTGATTCATTTTTTCCTGGATATTTACAAGTAATGTCTGACATTCCTCTGTATCATGGTTCAATGCGTGACAATACATACAAGTCGCTAGTGGCAGTGGGCACTCTCATGCATAATGTCCTGGTTGCTAGAAATTGTGACATCTGATTGGTCCTCCACTGCATCTGAAACCTCCTTCTGGCTCGTCCTTCTGCTCTATAAGTTGTGCGATCACCTCGTGGTGTGTTATACTATGGTCCCTGATTATATTGCACGGTATTGTACTAGGGATGCGTCGGGTTGTACTATGGATGCGCGTTATTGTACGGATGCGACGCAGTATTATACTATTGCTACGCATTGTTGTATGGGGTTGGGGCTTGAGTGAACTGTGGTACTGCTTTCCCAATCATCATTTATGCTTGTACCCTGTATCCATTTGATGTTCTTTCCTGCATCAGCTCCATAGTTCTGCCATCTTTGTCGTCATGGCCGACTGACTTGTAAAAGGTGAAATGTGATTTCTTCATAACTGTTTGGTATTTCTGCATCATCGTGCAGTGGTAAGGGTCGTGACCCAATTTCTTTCATATTTCGCACCATAATCCTCCCTGTGGTAGTGGGTTTGGCATCCTTGTCACCATATACTGTGAGAATGTTGGGCATTCATTCTTATGGTGTCCTTCCTTCCTACAGGTAGTGCACCAAACGAATTCTCGTTTGTCCTTGTTCTTATTCTGGTTCAGCTGAAATGTTAAGCTCTTCAGATCCTCCTTCATTTCTTCGATAGTCGGGTCCGTCTGCTAGTACTGATTCTCTTCCAATTGCAAGGCTACCTGTAGAGCCTCTGCCCGCGTCTAAAACTTTTGTTGTCGTAATGGATATTTTAAGTGTGGGAGTAGTGAGTTGACAAACAGGTGTCGATGTTGCATATTGGTCATAAGGTATTTTAACTTTCCTTTTAATCGCTTGAATCTTTGATCAATATCCCATACCGATTCTCCTGGTTTCTGTCTTATTTCAATCATCTCATTCATGTATTGATCCTCTGAGCTCACCTTCTGGAACTCATTTATCAATAGTTTCTTAATTTCGTCTAGTGTCCTTGTCATTCTGGGAACATTGTTCATGTCTAGACTCATGTACCGGTCTAGTACGTGGTCTCTTAGTGTGATCGCTAGCTACGTGAGTTTGGTGTCTTCATCAGTGATCTGTTTCAATTCCCATATCTTTGCGCAAATGAATAGATGATTCTCGGGGTCTTTTGTTGCTTCTCCTTGAAACTCTGGTAATCCGATAGTAGGATCGTATCCTACCATTCCAAATACTGGGTTATTCCCTCCTCTGCATGGTGTAGATACTTGACTAAGGTTGCCTGAACTGGCTCCTCCAGTTGTTGCTCCTTGTGTATATGTACTTCATGTTGTCGGACTTCCTCCGAACTTGGGTTATCTAAACGGTGGTGTTCTCTTTGGTGTATTGGTCGCACATGGGTTTATGGGTTCCACATTGACATTAATCTAAAAGGAATGGTTGCCTTCTCCTCCTGTTCTTGGGCCTCTTGTTTTCCTCTCGTATGTGGCGCACGGGATTTCCTCAGTCTGCTCCACAGCCTGGAGATCCCCTACCTCTTCCTCATCACTTGCCAAACCCTCCCTCTCAGCTACGGCTCTCTTCTTGGTATTCACCTTAAATTGGTAGGGTGCTCCACTATGCGTCGTTCCTGATGACACCAAGATCCAAAAAGGCTGGTCGTCATCCATCAATATCGGGTCCAAGGTTTCTTCCTCTTTCTTCTCTTTATCCTGTCCTCCTTCCATTCCTCCTTTCTCTGTCAGTGCTTCCCCCTTCCCCAATGCATGCAGGGAAGTCTAGCTGTCTGATTCCATTGTCATTACACCTTTGTTATATAGAAATATCTTGATAGAAGTATAAATTGATCAAATGTACCTTCCTCTGGGTTCTCGTAGGAACTCTTGCTCGACTGCGCTATATGACTTTGTTGTGTCTACCGCAAATTATGTGATAAATCCTGCTACAATACTGTCAAGCCAAAAGTTGTTTGCGCGAGTGAATTTGTTGTTCACCTACTGCAGTTGTTGGATCTATACTAGAGTCCAATATAGCCGTTGAATCCGGTTCGTCATGTGGTTATCCTTTAACCTTAAGATCCACTCCTATAGTAGATGTGGAAAATCACAGAAAAAAGACTTCATGTAAATCCGTAAATACATATTTATCCAAGTATTTACACGGTGTGATCCTGGGGTTTCGATTTTCTTTATGTGAAAAATCTAGCTCTTTATTTCTCAACCAACCCTCGATTTCTTCTCTCGTGGGGTTCCAAGGTCTCAACATTCCCTTCTAATGGATCATTTCCCTTCTATTCAGCTCCTTCGGTTCTTATTCGTTCTATCTCATCTACTCGGTCCTCTCTTATTCCTCTTGTCCTGGTAATGGAACCATTTTTTGTTTTACTATTTCCCTTCTTGGGTTTTCTTAGTTATTGACCCAGGGTTCATGTCATTTGAGGTTCCACCAAAGCCTCTAAAACTATCGGCCCTCCTGGTAATCCAGAAGGCAACACAGCACTTGGGAGGCATTGCACAGTCTCACCCAAGATAGATTTAAATGGGTGGCTATAAGACTCAGGTGTTTACAGCCTAGGATAGAGTAGGGGATAGGGGTTTCTTGAGTAAATCCAGGTACCGTGAGTTGTAAGGTAAACTACTTATCCCTTGGAGTCGCATACGCATATTTCATAGTTTAATTTAAGCAAAGTATAAACAGATTCCTAACAATGTATTAAATCATTCATCAAGCTTAACATATTAAACGAGTATTACTGTGGTTCACCCCCTCCTGGGCTACGTCCACAAAGATTTGGCTCTTGGCTATTTTATTATGGCAGTTCTTCATTCCTGGCACCACGCGCTTACAATTCTTCACAAAACTGGGTAAGATCTATGCGAGGTGAACTAGATCACACCAGGCTCCACAACCTGCAATCTAATACTCATATCTACCTTCCCTCATATCTTCTTTGCTCAACAGCTTACAAAATTAGTTCATACAGCTCAAAACATTAAAGAATTACTACCAACTACTAGCAACTAACTCTATATGATACTTTTGTATATATATTTGTACATTTCAGGCTCTTCAACCTTTTACATAATATTACCAAACCATAACCCTTCTTACATTAGGTCTTTCTCCCATACACGTGTTGTTCCTCCTCCAGTTTTCGCTTTCCTTTGTACATGCTTTCTTGCATGCACGTGTGTTGTTCTTTTGCCAGTTGTTACTTCAGTTTTCTGCACGCTTTCTTTCCCACAATCATTCTTCTTTCCCCTTCGGCCTGGTGCCAACATCCCTACATGAGAACTAGATATATGGAGAATTCTCAAGGGTCTTACAGCCGTGATGAAGAAATTAGAGGCTTGCATGTCAGCATGGGTAATGTTGAGACAAAGTCTAATGGGAGAAGAGACAGGCAGGAGCCTGTAACTATGATAATCCTGGAAAAAGAAGTGTAGATCTATATGGATGATAATGAGAGGATAATGAAGGCTCAATAATAGATAATTAAAATCATAAATATGATGAAAAATCAACTCAACAAAGTTTTAGGCACAAGGCAAGAAGCTAGTGCAAGAAAGTGGAGGTGTCTAGGTCTCCTGATAGGAGGGATGATCATGGAGGATCTAGATGATCAAGGAGTATTAGCAAGCATAAACATCATCATTCCCTAGGGAACTAGACCAGAAAAACATATGCATGATCAAGGTCGGAAATCCCAAGTATATCTCATGTCATTCATCAAAGAAGGAGACATGGGTCAGATAACTTGCAAGGAGAAATGAGGAAAATCAAGCCACCATCATTTGATGGAGAAAACAATAAAGGAGAAGATGCAGAAGCATGGTTGTTGGGAATGAGAAAATATTTCCAATTGCATAAATACTCATCGAATGCAGAAGCCATAATTTCATCCTACCACCTTCAAGGAAAGGCATCTATGTGGTGGGATCAAGTGAAGCAGGTTAAGCACCTTGTGAGAAAATAATTTCTTGGAAGAATTTCATGAAATACTTTCATCAATTTTGAGGAAAAGGTATAGAAAACCTTATTCAAGCATTTTCATATCTTGCCTGGATAAGACAAGATAGCTGGGAATGTCACCCGAGGTTTATAGCCTCAAAGATAATCGTTTAATCCATAAGTATTAAGTACAAAGGATCAAGGCTGAATTTTATGTGTTATGTATAACAATGTGAAAGAATTAGACTTAAACAGAGTTACATGAATGTGTATAGAAATTATACAAATGTATACATGGAGATCAAAGAAAAAGAATGAACCAGATCATTAAAACACATGTGTGAGACTGAAAAAATAATTTGATTTTTCATTTATTTCATTCTGAGATACAAAATTGAGTTCTCTCTACAAACCCCTACGAGGGTAGGGACCAAAATCAAATTTAGAAGCCTTCGATGGGAACCATACAAAAATACTCTGAAAATCAAGAAGAAAACCGAAGCTAAAAATATGGATCATCTTGCCACAAAATGTTGTCACTTGAATATGAAAGATACTCTTTATCAGTTATGAAAATCAATTCATGTGCAAACAAAAATACACAGAATGCCAAAGATAAATCATACACCTTCAAAACAAGATATTGAAATATGTGATTCAGTTTTTGAATCATGTTGCCTTCAACAAGACCCTGTTGTCATCAACAGGATTAATCTTTCTAGTAAACTCATAATGAATGAAAGTTAAAAGTATCTCACTAGTGTAGAGAAAACCTTATGGTTGTATTTATCCTTTTATTCTCTCCCTCTTTGTCTCTTCATCTCATTGAGATTTTATTCCTCCTCAATAAGTTAGGGTAGTGTTGAGCGCTCAACACAACCTAAAAGTTTTTATGAAATTATGTCACTTTTAGGTACCACTTGTTTCTTTTGTTTTACTGTCTGAATTGAGTTCAATATGAAGGGATGGTTTGTTTGTTTTTCATGACTCTTATCGATTGAATCAGATTTGTTTGAGCTTGTTAAATGAAACCTGGTGTCTAAAAAGAACTTGGCCTTCTAACTAAATATCTACAGCTAGCTAGCATTGTGATAAGTGCGCTTGTGTTCATCTTCGGCAAAATCCAATAAGAGAAAAGGGCCACACAGTAATAATAATCATCAATCATTTATGCACCATCGATGTCAGTAAAAGGTGGAGTAAGTTTGCGTTAGTAATTTTCCACGCAGATTCAGGAGATAGTTGATCACCATCGGCGTTGGCAGAATATGAGAATATTAAACATGGATATGAGCCATGATAAAACCCTGATAGTCGATTATGGATGTGTCGGTTCGAGGTAGGCGAAATATTGAAGATATAAAACAATAAAAGTTTTCGCATTGACGCATCTCCTATCGTCAATCGCCAATGCACTTTCAACATCGGGAAATTTTCGAGAGAGTTAATCTGGGAGCACTTGGGTAAGCTTATCGTCAATCGTCAATCCTTGATAATTTTCGGCATCATAAAGGTAGGATATTTTGGTAGAACGATTAGCTAAGTAATATCCCTTGATTCTTAATAACACGAGTAAACGAAGACGTTGGTCTCAAGTGTCACATCTCTTTGTGGCATAGGGGTGTCATACGGTCCATTTTCTCCCTGAGTCATATTAGGGTTCCCTATGTCCTAGTCACACATCTAAGTCAGCCTTTCCACGTCATCCCTGTATGGAAAGAGAGATCGGTGTCAGTGAGTTTCTAGGGAGATATCAATGGGAAATGTTTAAAGAGAAACCCCGACCCCCGATCCACCAGCTAGATTGGAGAAACGATGGGATGTTTTCATCACAAGATATGATTGGATTCTATATTTTAATAGGCCAGTTAATGATTCACCCCGTATGCATTTCTACCCCATGTGTCAATTTAACAAAAACAATTTCAAATCATTGATAGGCCACATTACAACCCATGCCTATGCTGACGACCTACGATAAAATTTAATTTTAAACATATTGAATATCTAGTGGCAGATATTATAGAACCGCACTCATATCCCAAATTGAATGGTTGATGCGACAAGGTAAGTTCATCTCTGTTTAAATCACTAAAACGTCTTCGAACACTTTTATTATGCACACAAGTTTCCATTTCCAGAGAATTCAAAGAAGCAAAGTGAGTGTCTCAAGTCTATGTTGATTCTCAGACTATCAAAACTAGGTTAAACAAGAAATAGAAGTATGTGTTAAAGTTTATCAATTCGATGGTCGTGATTTGTTATATATGCATATGATTTTGGCACAGTCTCTAACTATGTTCTAGCTACAAGGAAAATGCCTCCAAGAAAGCCAACGAACAGATGCTCTCCGAGAGCACCTAAGCTAAAGAAAGAGGAAATTGGTGAAGGTTCTTCTCCTAGTACTGCGAGGCAGTTGGAATACGCTCCCAAGGAGGAGTTGGTCATTAAAACCTTGACGAAGAAAGATTTAATTCAAACTTCAGTCTCCACCGATAAAAAAGCGAACACTGGATCCAAAGTAATGCTCCCACAGTGGAGAGACCTATTCAACATAATCATCCGGTAGGAGTACCCGAAGTGTATCCCACACAACAACCCATATGTAAGGGCGCTCGATGACCAGGAGTTCCCAAATATCCGACGGTCATGCTTACATATGGTAGCCTGCAGAACTCTAATTTTCCCATGAATTGAGGTTTTGAATTGGTTAATTGATCACACAGATGTGCGGAAATACCTACTCAATGATGAGAATGGTGGGTGTGTCATAGTTTTCCTCCTGACAGAAGTCCAAAAGTACTACAAGCTTAGAGACCCAGAGGAGAAATTGAACACAGACTTTGTGGTGAAGTTCTATGAATTCCAAGACATTGGCTGGTTGATGTCCTCGTGGTGGAAGGAGGAAAAAAAATTTACAAACTGGAGAAATGGATGGCATGGGATAGTTAAATTGAGGGATCCATACATCTACTTGATGGCACTCATCTTCCATATGTATGGAGAAAAGGACTGCTCCAAATTTTTGGAAGCATGGATTCCCCTGACATACACTGTGTAAATCTTCGTGAGTAGCTTTATCTGGGGTGCAATAATTTCCAAGCAATTGAGCATCTATGCCACATTGGATAGAGAAAGGAGATATGGGAAGGAGCTGGCCATTTCACTTAAGGAGTTGGAGCATCTAGTCCATTTGTCAAAATACTATCAAGACTGCACGCAAGCCACTGTGTTTTTGAGAAGTGAGTTCCAGGATTCTTATGCCAAATTCACAAATGAACGATACCTTTTGTCACATACCCTCTACTCAAAATCAAACTTTTTCGTTGATTTCTCAACAATCAGAACCCCCGAAGTCCTATGGGGTTTAGCGAGGGGAAAGTTTCTCTCTTGGGGTCTTGTCCACGTGACCCTATACAGTGTCCACGTGCTTAAGCCAGCCAAGGGATTAACAGCTTTTTGTGGTTCGAGGAATCGCGATACATGACTCCTACATTTCCCCATTCTAATCCCTGAAGCTTCCGAGGTTTCCAAATTTTCCCTCCAAAGGGAGATCGACCTTCTGCACATGACCGTGTGTTTCCCAGAGTCAATTTCGTGTTTCGGAGTTTCTTCTTTTCTGATGCCGAGAGTTCTTGACCTCTCGATCTCCCGAAATCCGATGAGACAACTCTCTGTCTTTGGCTCTTAGCCCCTTCTGGCTAGATTCTTGGTCCACGTGACCACTATCCTCGTGACCATAGCCCTATCTCCTATCGGGGTTTCGTACATCACAATGTCAAACTGCAAGGACACCTTGTCCATGAGATTCCTGATATCCCGATCCCCGATTGTTCGACCTGACGTCAGCTAGGCCCCACAACAACGGAGCTTTCTCCCCCTGGTAGGGGTTTCGAACTTCGTGTTTCCAAGTTGCAAGGACTTCTTTTCCACAGGATTCCCGATATCCCGACTCTCAATTTCTCGATTGACAATTCTCCTTTCGGGACTTTTCCTAGAGGCCCCGATCACTGCCACGCATCCCATCAAGATGGACGGTCCTGATCGCCTCTCGATGTTTCGCGACTTCGAATGCTCCGGAAGTCTTGTCCTCAGGACTTGCGAAACGTCGAACTCCGATGCACCGATTTTTCCTTCTATCGGGACTTCCCCCAATAGTCTGGATCTTCGCCACGTATCCCCAATGGATGGACGGCCCTGATCCAATCTCGTTGTTTTGAGACTTGAAGTGTCCCGAATTCCTCGATCTCGAGAACTTCGATATTCCGAGTGCCAGTATCCTGATGTGATGTCAGCTAGGCCCACAACACAGAGCTCTCTCCCTTTCACCACTTGTGAAGTCGAAAGACTTCCTCTTCCAACCTTCGATGCTCGAGTCCCAGATGTGGTTAGTCTCGTGACACACGTCCGCTCCCAAACGAATGGTCCAGATAAAATCCTGTTGATTCGGGGTTCCTGGGGTCGAGTGACTCTCCTCACGTCCTCGATATCCCTGATATCCGCTCTGATACCACTTTGTCAACTCGAATCCTCAGTATCTGAAATACCGATGGACTCTCGATCTCCGCCACGTGTCCTTCACGGATAGATGGTCTAGATCTATATCGATATTTTTACCAAGGAGTGTCCCGATCTTTTGTCATCGGAACTATTGAAACCCCGAACTCCGAATCCCCGATACCGACTCCTCTCTCGTGACTTTCGCCCTTGTTGACGAGGGCTTAACCCTCATGCACCTCCTAACGGATCCAATGGTTATCGGTCTCTCTAGCTAAGATATAATGGTTCAAAACTATCCCACGCCATGTACTCTCTTACTACTCTCTGGACGGGAAAAGAACCCAACAGTCCAGACATTCCCACAAACCTTGGGGATCTACGGTCCTAATTTCCTCGCTATTCACGAAGGTAGAGGAAAAGGGGCAAGGTATGTAACGCCCTTGTTTCTTTCGTCAATCTAACGGTCATGAATGACCCGGGAATCTTCCGATGGGATCTCGTTCGTCGATTGGTACTTATCCCTACGCTGCTACTTCGGGATTTTAAGAGGGTCATTCCTCCTCGTACAGGGTTGTTAAGACTTGAGAATTCAAGTCCTTTTTCCAGGTTCTCTGTAAACCTTTCCAAGGAGGGAATCTTTGTGAAGAGGTCTATTCCGAGGCATTCCGGGAGACAGATAAGGGGAAACAAATTCCTGAGAATGGACTGGAAGTCTGACTTAGTTCAACTTATGCATAATTACATTCATTTATCAATCATAAGCCATGCGTAGTTTTTCTGTTATAAGAATATATCTACCATTTCTTATCAAAACACTGCACAGACATTCTTATACTGTAATCATTTGCAATTTCATAGTTCTATGAGCATATATGTCAGTATATGAATTTCAAGATGCAATATGTAAAACACTTATCATAAATAACACTAGAAGTGGGTGCAACTGCTGAGAGGGGTGCACGTTTCCACCCAACCGTAGGCGTAACGACTCCCAGTGGATTTACCACTAGCCACCCCCGAGCTGAGACCACGATCCTGTGAGACTGCATATCTCTATCTGCCAGTGACTAGGAGCGAAGGTTGCAATGCTTCCTCTCTGCTATCACTCACTCTGCGTAATGTCAAAGTTCCCCTCACGTCTTCCCCCTCGAATCGCTTCTTCCCCATGCCTTATCCTCTTGCAAGGTTGCATGTGGCACGATTACCCTCGCACTGATCAGGCCTGACGGATCTACGGATAGGCAGTTCACCTCCCCATCCCTCATTAATCCATCAACCTGCCAGCCTGCAAGGCATTAAATTCAGAGCCAGTGAGCCGCTTTTGGTTCTCCAGACCACTGGAGTCCAAATACAGTATAAATTCCTGGTGGAAGTTAACACCACCTTTCCAGGTTCCCTCCACCACCATCCTGGTCTCTTTTTCTGCACATCCCCTCTCAACAGTCCTGCAATAATTCCAAATGTTCTTCACATTCATTTGACCTTTTCCTCAAGGTCCATTTATATCACATATTCACATTTATGAGTTCGCCATAGTTCTTGGCCAGTCCAGTTATATTTACAAGCTGGGGGAGATAGGGTGTTACAATTCCCTCCCCCTTAAAAGGAACATCGTCCTCGATGTTCTTATCTACTAACATGATTGGTATGTGCAAAAGTAAACAAAATCGGATATGCTTTTCTCATGGCATCCTCCATTTCCCATGTAGCCTCATCAGGGCCAAAATGATTCCACTGCACCTTGACATGTGCAATGGTTCGGTTCCGGAGCGGGGTTTCCTTTCTGTCCAATATGCATTGGGCTTCTGGTAGAAATTCTCCCTCCAGCTCCACCTGGATCACAGACCAGTCAATTATATGATTAGTATCATGTACATATTTCTTCAATAATGAAACATGGAAAAAATTATGTGCTTTTACTATGGGAGGAAGTGCTAGCCGATAGGCTACAGGTCCCACTCTATCTAAAACCTCAAAGGGTCCACAATACCGGGGTGAAAACTTGTCACAGGCTCCCATTTTCAGGGAACTCCTTCGGGGCTTAATCCTGAGATATATGTGGTCTCCCATTTTGAACTCTCTTGGAGTTCTCCTTTGATCGGCATAACTTTTCTGTCGGTTCTGAGCGACCTTCAGATTTTGTTTTATCTGAGTCACTTGTTGTTCCATTTCTCTTAGCATGTCGGGTCCCAAAGAAATCCTATTTACAGGATTACTCCAGCTGAATGGAGTATTACACGACATACCATAGAGGACCTCGAAGGGACTCATCTTTAAGGATGCTTGGTAGCCATTGTTGTAGGCGAATTCTACCAATGGCAGGTAGTCTTCCCATTTCCTGGGTCGATGCATTACATGCATCCTTAACATATCCTCTAATATTTGATTTACTCTTTCTGTCTGTCCATCGGTTTGAGGGTGATAGGCGGTGCTAAACAACAATTTAGTCTCTAAACCCGCCATTAGTGATTTCCAAAAATTGGAAGTAAATTTTGTGTCTCTGTCGGATATTATCTCCCTCGGCATATCGTGCAGTCAGAACACCTCTTTCATGAATACCTGGGCGATATCTATCACCTTGTAGGTCGATTTGATGGGGATGAAATGAGAAAACTTGCTCAGCTTATCCACCACCACCATAATGGCATCGTTCTTTTTGGTTGAAGTTGGTAATCCAGTGATAAAATCCACGGAGATGGTTTCCCATTTCCATTCTGGAATGGGTAAGGGGTGTAATAGTCTTGTTGGGTGTCGATGTTCTGCTTTAACCTGTTGGAATTCTATGCATTGGGCCAAATATTTGGCTAAGTCCTTCTTCAATCCAGGCCAATAAAAAAAAATTCGAGTGGCTGTGATCATTTTCTGGTATCCTGGGTGACCAGTGTATGGTCTTTTATGTAGTTCATCCATGATGAACCTCTTCAAGTCGTCACGATTTGGGATGTACATTCTATCTCTGTAGGTGAGCAGACCTCCCTCGGTCATCTG
>ML855979.1:0-18173 GCA_009831015.1 Picea engelmannii | reverse complement strand
GGGGGGGGAAGGGGGAGGGAGAAGGAGGGGTAGAGAGAGGGAGATAGAAAGTGAGGGAAGGAGGGGCAGAGGGAGAGAGAGAGAGAGTGTAATAGTGGTGGGGGGGGGATTGAGGGAGGGATTAAGGGAGGGAGGGAGAGTGAGTGCTATAGTGGGAATACCCCTCTACGGACTACACCAGGGTTCTAAAATCTAGGCAGAGCTAACCGTCTAAAGTCTCCTATTTTTCATCAACTATCCCGACATTACCCCATAATCATACATAAAAGACAAAGAGTAGGGATCTGGTAGGCATACCTTAAACTCCGCGTTCGATGTCAAATCCTTTGCACTTGGTTGTTTCCTGACTGCAAGTCTCCTCCCAAGGCTGACCTACATTCACTAAAAGACAAATAAGAAACTGCAAGCATGCATTCTACATATGGATTAATGGGTTAGACATCATAAACAAGAAATGTAAACAAATCATTGAAATTTACGAGTCGTTTGGCGGGACGGAAAAAGTACTTCTTTATATTAATATCGCAAAAGTCACTTACAACATGAGACCAACACTGCTCCTCGAATTTGGTCCTGGGCTCCTCTTCACCATGCACCAATTGCTTCCATGTCTTCTCCTCCTCTTCAGTCCTCTCTTTAGGGAAATGGAAAGAGATTTGCAATTGGGGCAAATCTCTATAAAATGGGCAAAGTTTCTATTCTCTCATGCTTCTCTCTTGCAGTGGGACCCCAACCCCTTCTTTTATAGGCCAAAAGGGATAGTAACGGTTGGGGTGACTAGCTATGGGTAGTCAAACAGTTAAGTAATAGCCCAGAAACCAATATCCTATGCATTTTTCCACATTTCATATTCTGTGAGTGTACGCGGGCTGTAGTGGCTCAACAAGTGTGTGTACATGGGCAGTAATGGGGTAGGGCGCGCACACCTTCAAAATGAGGGTTTTTTTAGAAGATTTGTTCAATAGTGGCTTGGTAAAGATAACAAGTTAGATGGCCTGATGTCAGGTATGCATGTTAGGTGCAATTTCGGTTTAGAACAGATGCCCTCTAATGTGTGAGGTCAGAAGAGCATCTGATGGCTGAAATCCATTACAAATATTCATCACTATACCATGCGAGTGAGCCCAGGGACCAGAGTTGAGGAGGTGCCATCTGCAAAAAATAATAATTTGATTCACCGAGGCGTGCATACCCATGCTCGGGATGAAATAAAATCATGGCTGCCAATCAAATACACTACAGATCCATGTCATATAACTATATAAAATGTAGCCGCGAGCAATACACAACGGATATACATCTCAAAATCAAAAGATATACATGTATAGTATCCATTTTCAAGAAGCCACTGACGCCTGATGGCGGGATATGAGGTATTCAGAGCTCGAGCAACAACTTCAAAATCTTCAAAACTAGGGTAGGAGTGTAATATCAGTGTATGATTTCACTACCCAGAGGTCTTCGATGGCTAATCAAGAACAAACAAGAGGATTTTGATGATCATGCATAAAACTTCATTGATTTTGAGCAAGGACTTTATTGGTCTTTTGGGGTGGCAAGGCATGAGGACAAGAGACAAACTACAGAAGGGCCGACTCAAGTTTAGTAAGACTTCCCTTGGATGAAAGCACGACAAGAGATGAGACTTAGGCAGCATGGCATTGACATAAGTTCACGATGCAGGAGGCAAAGCGAACTCTCCATATGTTTAGAAGGGTAGCCAAACAGAGGAGGACATAACTCTATGTAGCGAGAACAACTTCCTAAGGTCATTGAATCCTAGGGCTTGACGAAAAAATGAAAGGATGTGCTTTGTCCAAGGGCGACTCATTGTGTTGTCAACAAAAAGAAAAATACTCTTCCCTTCCTCTTTTTGGGGTATATTTGATTTTTTTTGTCTTTTTCAATAATTTTGGGAAGCTTGAAAAAGAATCAAAAATGCTACATTACAAAGGAGGATCGAGTGTCCCAGACATACTAGTTCCAAGCACAAGGAACAAATGGATGCTTAGAGCAAAGAGACATATGCAGGAAAAGGACACTCAGGAAAAATCCCCCATGGGTCAAGGTGTCAAGACGTAGAGGCAAAGTGCTACACGACTTGCGTATAAGTCATGCTTCAGATGGTTTAGTTGAGAGCAACATGGATCCGACATTAGGCCAAAGACGCAGGAATGAGAATGTGATTAATAAGACACAATGATAACGTCCTTCAATGTGATTTTAACGAGCCCATCAAAGGTAAGCTTGACGGTTTTTCATTTTTAGAGAGTCTAAAAAGGTGTAAAAGGAGACTCCACTGGGGTACCTTTTTCAAAGGTAGTGTAGTCGGCTCGAAAAAGGGGTAAACTAGCACCGAACATACGTCTATTCAAAATCATTTTTAACGAGTGTGACAAAGACAATATCACTCGAAAATCTTTTCGTATTTAAGGAGTCTGAAAAGAGTATAACTATGGACTCCGTAAGGGATGTTCTTTTGGACCAATTTAATGAGTGTGAAGAAACAAGGTCACTCGGCTATCTTTTCAATTTTAGGGAGTCTAAAAAGAGCTTAACTATGGACTCTGTGGGGGTTCCTTTTTCGTAGATTTAGTCCCTTGGGCCCGAAAAAGGGTTAAAATTATACCTGAGAATACTCTTCTAGAGAACCAAGGCTCCTAGAGTGTACCTTTGTTCGTACTTTTGACCATACGGACCGAAAAATGGGTAAACTACTGTCAGACAAATGTGTCTTCAAATTTCAGTTTAACGAGCGTGAAGGTTGACAAGATCACTCAACAATCTTTTCATATTTAGAGGGTCTGAAAAAGGCTTAAAAGAAGACTCGTTGTGTTTTGGGAGTCCCGAGGTTAGGTCAAGAGTGATAATGAATCAATGCAAATGAGGCTCATACTCATAATTAGGAAAAACTAATAAGGACTCCCGAGCCTATAGTCATTAGTGACAACATCGACACCAAAATGCAACCAGGATCTACTTAGGGCATCCATGTATAGGTAGGCTCTACCACTAAATTACAACACTTCTAGATAAAAAGTGAGGATTCTGTGTCGCAATTCGGCGTGATTGATCCTATGAAAAAGAGAAAAAGACAACGAAGTGCAACAAGTGGAGGTGGAATCCTATCTTACATGCACAAGGTTGAAAAAATGAATTTTTACCAAAAGACCTTAAAAATGACCCAACTCTAAAAAAACTTCCCAATACCCAAAGTAACATTGATTTTAGCATCCGCTGAGAAACTAAAGAACCATAATAAACGATTTTCAATCTAGAAAAAATGGCAAAAGGGGCCAAAAAATGACAAAAAGGGGCCAAAAAAGTCTATAAATAGAAAGTTGGCAGCTCATTATCACCATTGTAATTTGAGAATTGACCAAAAGTCAAAAAACACCCCTTTGACAAAATAGTTGATTCCGGGAGCTTCAGTGGATGAAATGAACTTCCATTTGGACCAGGTAAGTACATACAAACCTCCCTTGCATTTCCATCTTCCATTTTTGCAGTTCTTTTGGGTTTTTTAGGGGGTACTGACCTTTAAAGAGGTCGGCCCTGTGTGTACGCGGGCTGTCCAAGCACAACCCGCATGTACACGTGGGTAGAAGAGAAGCTGCCCACGTGTACATGCGACTGTCCTCAAGAAAGCCCGCGTACACCCTCCAATAAGTGAGAAAAAGTGGAAAAGCAAGAGTTAACTCTCCGTTGCTTTGTGTTTGCAGGATGCATGTGCATTGGAGAGAGAGGGAGCATGAGGACATTAATTTTTTGGTCTCCAAGGACCATGCTACTATCGTTGTTTTGTCACAATGCGGGTTGCTAAAGTTATTCTAGTGTCCATTTATGATGGCACAACCTAGGTTGCTAAATGCATTGGTAGATTACTGGTATCTTGACGCAGAGGCATTCATGCTCAAGGGGCAGTCATTGACTCCAACGACTGAGGACATTTACTTCCTGACTGGTCTCTCAAGGAGAGGGGATCCAATCAACTTGTACACTTTTCCCCACGGGCCCCACAACATTGAGGAGTTGATTGGACTCCATTGCGAGGCTGGTACTGAGAAAGTAGGTTCTCAGGTGCCTATTTATAAGATCAACAACCTATCACTCAAAGTGATAGTTCTACTTATTGAGTAGATCACTAGATCCCCAGCTTTACATCATGCTTCCTGGGCGCACATGCATTGTGCAGTACATTGCTTATATGCACATATTTTCGACTGGAGTACCACCATGCTGGATTGCATGAAGAGAAAATTGACAGAGTGTCGGGTACGGGCACACTATAACTTCGGGTTTGGGATAGTTTTGTGTTCCTTTTTCTTCAAGAGGGTACCCAGTCTCAGTCCTTGAGAGACTATATGAGGGCATGGGGCCATGTGGAAAATACTAAGACAACTGAGAAGGGGGGGGGGTGAATAAGTTGTTACTGTTCTTAAAAAATTTATGACTATTCAAACAATTTTTAATCTCTTCCAAGTGACCATCAATATTATGCAACATATGAACAACATGAATAATGAACATCAGTCACACACAAGATATACACAGAGACAGATTTTCGCGAGGAAACCCATAATGGGAGAAAACCTCTTCTTCTTTGAATGATAGGTAGTCTTTTAAGTTTTGTACATCATCTATGTTTGAGCACCAACTCAAAGTGAGCTACTACCTCTGTTTTACAAGATACAACTTGTTGAGAGCACCAACTCTTTGGTTTCTCTAGCACCCACTAGAAGGAAGCATCAACTCCCTAAATGTTCCAGCACCAACTGGACTTATACAAGCACCAACTTGTTGAGAGAAACAACTCTCTGGTTTCTCTAGCACCCACTATAAGGAAGCATAAACTCCCTATATGTTCCAACACCAACTAGACTTATACAAGCACCAACTTGCATACATAAAACTCTGTGTTTTCCCGGGCACCACCCTGCCACCCTATTTTTCTAGCCACAACTATATGGAAGATATAACTTCCAATATTCAAGAACCAACTTGAATATCAGGGGACCACAGTCCTCCCTAGAACCACCCAATCTCCCTTATTATAAATAAATGATTGAATAACCAACAATACAAGTGTTTCAATTCTTACCACTTCTTCTCTGTTTTGCAATTCTTCTATGCTTTTATCTGTTCTGCAATTATGCTCTTCTTCTATGTGTTATGTAGTTCTTCTCTGCTTCAAACTATTCTGTAATTCTGCTTTGCTTCAAACTGTTATGCAATTCTACTTTGCTTTAAACTATTTTGCAATTCTGTTTTGCTTCAAACTGTTCTACAATTCATCTCTTGCTTCTGTCTGTTCAACATCTCTGGGTTTTATCTTACATTATGTATACTATAATTTTTACCTTTCTTACATTTCAACTCATTTTTCCAGTTTGAACAACCAACCTTCCACAGTCATTGGGTTTCTATTTTCTCCTATACCACCTATTCAGTTACACCTTGAATCTCCAAGAAAACGTGTCAGCAACTGAATCACCAAACGTCCAAGAACTATGATTCAGTTCTATTAACTTAATCGTAACTGATCAATTAATTGTGAAGTGCAACAACAACCCTTCGATCATATTCTCAATTAATCAACACCATTGGATTAATTCCGCAGGGTCTCGTGTTTATCTCATATTCCCACTGGTTGTGACCGAACACTAAGAAACATTGATTTCGCGATTTCACATTTCTGCATTCTTGTGATGAAGGGTCTCGACACTCCATGTCGCGATCACCAAAATAGAGCTTGGTTTCACTAGCTCCTCCCTCCAACTCTCGACGATGTGACCATGCACTATGACCACTCGCCAATCAAATGAGTGCTTCATGATTTCACACTTTTGTCATGAGTCTCATTGACTCCTCCAACTCTCAGTATCCGAAACTCTGAAATGGAGCTAGATCAATGGTCCACGCTCTCCCTTTGATCGACGACTCAGATTAAATCATGGTTTCGTGTTTCGAGATTTCAAAGAATAGAGAACCTCCTTCCTTTGACTTTCCAGTCAGTGAAATGATGACCTCTTGCCACGTATACTTTGCATCCAACAGTCCACAACATACCTCGATCTAATGGCCCATATCAATCCTCGATCCGACGGCCCAGATCATTTCAGGATTTCGCATATCACGTTGATCTCACACCACGCTCCATTAACTCCTCCAATGTGCAAGTCAACGAAATTGTAATCGCTCACCACGTGTTCTCCTCAACGATGGATGATCCTCCTGTTTTCGGGACTTTGTAAGCCCATTTCATCTTGTACTTAAAGATCACACTCCTTCTTCTAGATCCAATGATGGTTGGTCCTCACACTCAGATCCAACGTCTGAGATTTGTTCTCCTCTTTTGCGCGTTCCTCCTGTCTGTATTCAGATCTGACGATCATCAGGAATTCTGAATGGGTGATAAAACGATCACTGTTGATATTTCCATGCCATCATCACTGCGTTGCTGATCATGTTGATCTCTCCATCAATGAAAAACATGTTTCCTTCTATCTGTAAATATGCCAACAATCTCCCCCTTTGGCATTGATGGAAACCTTGACCTTGAAGAACCTGAAGAACTCCTTGACCTTGAAGAACCTGAAGAACTACACTCTCTACCTAGATTGCTACTCTACTTACTGAACATCCATCCAACCATACCACTGTAGCATTCTTTCCACTGCTACTCTACCTGCTAAACATCCATCCATCCATATCACTGTAGCATCCTTGCCACACTCCTTACCACACTTTTCTCCCCCTTTGACATCAATGTCAAAGAAGAAATATGCTCCCCCTGAGTTGTTTCCATACATCTTGAAGGTATCAAAAATGTTACAATCACATACTCCCCTTGACAAGGTGAACAGATTAGAAAAAATAAGATATAACCCCCAACTTTTGACAAAGATATCCAAAATGTGTCGCTGCTAACGGTTTAGTAAAAATATCAACTATCTGTTCTGTGGAAGGAATATAATTCACCTGAACAAGTCTGATTATAACCTGTTCTCTGAGAAAATGATACTTTATTGGTATATGCTTAGACTTTGAGTGAAGTACACGATTCTTAGAGAGACTGATGGCACTGGTTTTATCACAGTGAAGAGGAATGCGATCAGTATAAGTTACCTTCAAATCTGCAAGAGTTTGTATCATCCATAAAATTTGTGTGCAACAAGTAGCAACAACAATGTACTCTGCCTCTGTAGTTAATAAGGAAATGGATCCCTGCTTCTTACTAAGCCATGCTACTAACGAGTCACCCATGAAGAATGCTCCTCCACTGGTGCTCTTTCTCTCGTCCACACAGTTTTCCCAATCAACATCTGAATAAGCAATTAACTGAAAGTTCTAATTTCTAGGATACCACAGACCATAAGTCATTGTTCCCTTCAAGTACTTGAATATCCTGGTTACAACTACTAAATGACTTTGTTTAGGAGCATATTGATAACGACTTACCATTCCAACAACTTGCATTATATCATGACAGATGTTGTGATGTACAAAAGAATTTTGATCATTGATTGATATTTCCTTTGATCAACATCGGGTGAAATATCATCTTTACTGAGCTTGAAACCAACCACCATAGGTGTACTAACAGGAGAAGAATCTTCCATCTGAAATTTCTTCAACATCTCTTTCAAATATTTTTCTTGAGAGATAAATATTCTTGCAAAACTTTGATTTACTTGTAAACCAAGAAAGTATGACAGTTCTCCTATCATGGACATATCAAACTCTATTTTCATAGAGTTAGCAAACCACTAGACAAAGGATTCATTAGTACAGCCAAAAATAATATCATCTACATAAACCAAAACGACTAGTAAATTATCACCTTCAGACTTAATGTAGAGATTGTTGTCAACAATACCTTTCTTGAACCCTTTGTCTTGTAAAAATTTGTCCAGTCTATAATACCAAGCTCGTGGTGCTTTTTTCAGTCCATATAAAGACTTCTTCAGTTGCAAACATAATCAGGATTATTTGTCAATGAGAATCCTTCAGGTTGCTCCATATATACTTCTTTCTCTAGATCTCCATTAAGAAATGCTAACTTAACATCCATCTAATAAAATTTAAAGTTCTTATGACATGAATATGCAAGAAACATTCTGATGGCTTCCAATCTTGCCACTCCTTGGCGTTACTAAGCATACTCCTTGCTCTCTCTAGAAGAGTCTTGTTCATGCATTCAACAACTCTATTTTTCTGAGGAGTATAGGAAGTGGTTTTATGCCTATCAATCCCAAACTCCTTGCAATAGTTCTCAAATTCCATTGACGTAAATTCACCACTGTTGTCCCTTGACCAAGTTTTGAGGATCCTTGGTCAGGTTTGACCTATTTTTGGGACTTCGACGGGTTGTCGAAGGCGGAGTGCAAAATGAAGCGGAGATAGCGGGATCTCGGCCCCTTTTAGGGCCCTTTTTTGGATTCGAGATTATGTAATGGGTATCAGAATGTCGGCCCATGGGTTTACCCATGCTTAGGCCTATTTTGTAATGTATAAATAAATAGCTAGGAGAAGTAAGTTGAGACCTACAAGTTCGATCTATGTGATCGAAAGTGCTAAGTGCTGAGTAGAGATTGCTTTTGTGCATACTGTATGAGGCTTGCAGAGCTCAGTGAAAGCGAGTGAAAGAGATTGAGAAGAGGCTTAGTGTTGTAACCTAGCCCAGGGAAGGAGGATTTAGTGAGGTGCGCAGATCTCCTGTCCTCTGCGGAGTAGGTTTTTTGTGGCTCTGTGCATGTCACTGATTGAAGAAGTTAATAAAGAAGACGAAGAGTTGGTGGACGTAGCCCCAGGGTGGGGGTGAACCACGTACATGCTGTGTTTCTCTGCTCTGTGCGATGTATTGATGTGTTTATATGTTAATTTTCTTAATGCTTAGATATAGATGAATGGTAGATATATATGTTAATGCTATGTGCTTAATAGTATGGATGAATAATAGATCTAGCTTATGTGAATGTGCTTAGTGCTTGAATATAGTAGATCTGGTTAAATATTGCAATGCTCTGTGATTAGGGTTTAACTGCGTTGTAAACTAAGACTGGATATTGATGAACTATAACTGTTAAGTGCCCTGTTAAGGTGTTACAGTCACAGATCTATGTCCCAGCTAAGGTTGCAGACAATAAAGTCCTGCAACCACCCCTGCCTCTACCTCGGGTGAGACTTCATCTTCTTCACAGGTGTTTCCGAAAGGGATAGTAGTTAGGTTTTTGTCAGTGCGTTGTTGTAGCATTAAACCCTGGGTCTACCCCTGTGCCAACAAATGGTTCTGTTGTCGGGACTTGAAACTGTGATTGCTAGGAACTGAGGAAGACGAAGCTCTGTGCAAAGATCCGACTTGAAATTGTGAAAGCTCTGTGTGTAGATATGCCGCTCTGGTGCGCAGTATTCTACTCAATCTATGAAGCTTTGTGCTAAGAAAAGAAGTTCGATCTGAAGAAAAGAGGTAAGATTTGAAAGATTTATGCTCTGAGAAAGGTAAAAGTGAGATTTTTTCTTAAATAGGTAAGAACTACAAGCTCTGTGCTCTGATAAAGGTAAGAATAGTGAAAAGTTTTAGATCTGGAAGCCTTGTGCTCTGTTGAAGATAAGATTAGTGGAAATTTTTGTTTCTAAAGTATGGATCTAGGTATGTTTGATAAAAAAATTCCTATCTTGAAAACTAGGGCACTGATAAATGAAAGAAGATTTGATAAGAATAGTGAAAGATATGTTATACCTATGCATAGAGAGAATGTTTGGACTAACAAATTGATGTAGGATCCTAGAAAGAATTTTTTGCAGGTTAGCTACTATGATCCTAGTGCACAATATAGGAAAGATTGGGGATCATTTAGAAGAAAACGAGGATTAACCCTTTGTTACAGTTGCAGAAGACCAGGACATCTGGCTAAGGAATGCCTTGGTAGAATATCTAGTTGTCTTTGTTGTAGAGCTATGGACCATGAAGTATTGGATTGCCCTAGAATGATTGCTAAGGTTGAAAGAATGAATATGAACCAAGAAAACCCTAAGGCAGATCCAGAATTTGAGATTATGGCAGAACCCCAGAAAGAATCAAAGAAAGTATTGCTACAGATGAAAGAAACCCTGAATGACCACCGACATATCAGCTTATCAGAGATCTTCAAAGAAAAAGAGTGCATTGAAGCAAGAATAGGAGACTTCGACATTGACTGTGTTCTAGATGAGGAAACACAGGTGAATATCATGATAGAAATAACTTGGGAACTTTTAGGGGAGCCTGCTATGATTCCTTCATTGGGAGGAATATGATTATTCAGAGGAAATTTGATAACCCTATGTGGAAGACTTACCCAGATATCTATGAATGCCAATGGAACTTTGACAAAGGAAGATATTGAGGTTGTTAAATTTATTGAGAATAACGTTCCATTTAATATGTTACTAGGAAAACCTTGGATCGAGAATGATCGGACTAGAAGGAAAGAAGAAGAAGTCTTAGAGAATAAAAATGAAGAATTAAAAGATTTCATGACTAGGAGGATTGCACAGTTGATTGAAGAACAAGAGAATGGATCGAAGCTACTTAGGATCAGAGACTTGGATGTCGAAGCTGGAAGGACACATGAGGTACAGGGGAATAAAGCATCTACCCCAGCTAGAGAAGAAGTATTACCCTTGAATATTAGGAAAGAAACTCAACAACGTGAAGTTACTATGCCAAAAGAAGACAAGAATCATAATGGAAAGAGGAATAACAAGATGAAACTCACTGGAAAGAAGGCTCGAAAGCTCATAAAAAAGAGAGAAAAGATCGAAAAGTTACAGACAATTCCAGAGGGAACTTCGCAGAAGGAAAATTTACAAAACAAGAACTTCGTCGGGATATCAGAACAACGTCACATGGAACTTTTCCATGGAGAAGAAATATAGCCGTTGGGAATAGTATAACCATTAGACCGACACCCCGAAAGAGTAGAAAGGAATTTATGGTCAAACAGCTCGCCATCATACCATTGGGACCATGTCGCAATGGAAATAACTGAGTTAATGGAGGCTTCTCACCCATTGGAGAGATCCGTTGCTTCGTTATCTATTTATTTTGTCAAACCTTACACCGAGAATAATTTTTCTAATCGTGAATGTGAGCACACAACTTAGTTGATTCCACATAGTGATCATCGCACTATCATCATCTGTCCCATTGCATTGACTAGTTACTCTTCAAACCCAAGAGATTCAACCGTGAGCGCGTATGTCAGAAGAACTTAGCGGAGTCAAAGATTCTCTGAAGGAGGTACTCATTGACCTCATGACTGAAAGAGTAATGTTTGAAAAAGTGATGTGTATGGGTATACAAGAATCTTCGACGAGAGGAGTACAAGCCTCTCCGTCGACTACTCGTGGATCCTGGCCATGCCGACCATCAACAGAGAAGAGAACCAAGCACAGAGATGACCAAAATACAAAGTTGATCCTGACCATATTGATCGATTACATCCCACCTCTGGCCGATGCGGTGAGTCAAGATAGTGTGCCAAGATATTTTGAGTACACCATGGTTACTGCGTACCTCCCGAAGGGGATATGTGCAGTAGGAGCACAGTAGGACAAGATCACAGCGTTGAAGTTCAACGACTTCAACCTCAGAGATTGTAAGAACCATAACATGCTTTCCCTGTACAAATACTTGACCAAGACGAACAAGAATAATTCGAAGATGATCCCCGAGCCGTGGATGATGAACGTCGCGCAGTCCACCCTATTGAACATAATGAAAATCCCACACTTTGGAAGGCACCAGGAAGTTAACACCTGTGTCAATCTACTACTTTCATGTTACCGTGGTGACTACTTATGGCTCAACCGCCATATCATAGTCGATCCGACGTTGATCCATAGGATCACAGGATTGAGTATGCAAGGACCTGATCCACAGGAATTCTATCTAGGAAATGCCACAGATCATGTACTAGCACAAAATATCAAGGATACATACGACGATGTTGAGAAGGGAATGTGAGGCTACAAGGTAGCCTCCATCCAGAATGGCACAGTGTGCCTTGCATATCAGTTAATTGCAGGGAAGATCGTACGAAAGAACAGATCCATGTAGGTCATAGGCTTTGTCGTTAACCTTGCAGGGAAGTGCGTGGAAGGTCTACAAATGAACTGGGCGAAGTACCTAGTTAATCAACTTGAATTGGACTGCCGCGAAGCACAGGATCAGGGCTATGAATTCCATTTTAGTTGGATCCTGATCCTCATCGTGTTTGCTGCTTTGGAAATTTCAGAAGGTGTGACATTCCTGGATATCAAGCCCTTCAAGCCGCTTGCTACGAATTTCACCATGCTCTAGTACTTGAGAGATATGAGCAAACAATGGCATTCGAACATTGTTTTTCATACATATTACCTCCAGCTGAAGAGAGCCATCAAAGATGAACCTCACATGACTCCGAACACCCTACATAGGTTTCGACCCTTGATGAAGTTCCATGCAGATCAACACTTCATCTACATTACAGCGCGAGCAGATGAGCATAAGGAGGAGCTTCAGTCATACTACAAGCTCACAGAAGAGGACCTTGAGGAGATCACTAAGGAATGGTCAGCCGACCTCCTTATTCCTGCAGACCCTGCAGAGATGTTAGACCCTGACAGCCCAAAGATCGTGCACAAAGAATATTATACACCCGGACCCAGCAGAAGGAAGAAGACCGAAGAGGTTCAAGACTTAAGAAACACCTCAGGCAAGACTTCTTCAGTATCACCTAACCGAGGGGGTGATGACGAAGTAGAAAAGATAAATGGAAAATAAGTTGAGAAAAAACAAGGTGAAGTAACACCACCTAGAGATGAGACCGATCCCCTGAAGAAGAGGAAGGTCTCTCCCCTGAAACCTTCTTCCTAGAATAAATCCAAATCCACCGTGACCAAGATGCAGACCGTACTCACTACTGATGATTTTGACTTCATCATAGCAGCCCTAAACGAAACCTCACAGGAAATCATGGAGAAATAAGAAGCCAAGAAGGAGGAAATGTACGATATAATTGAGGTCGAACTCTGAGGGGTACAACAAGCCCTTCGGTACAGTTGCGCAGTGTCCACTATGCCCCTGCAATCGGGAGAACCAGAGTTGGGAGATGAGCCAATCCAACTCCGCCGACTAGCTAATGCGACTGAAGCTTGCCTTCGTGGTGCACAAGAAGAAACTGAACAAGCCACCCAGGCCTTGAAGCAAGTGCAAGAAGTAATCGTAGAACAACGCTAACTTGCAGAGAAGGTTTCTCTCCATATGAAGTTTGAAAAAGATAAAACAAAGATTCAACAAGTAAAGGAAAAGTTTCTCGTAGAGAAACTCGAAGTGAAAGAAGAAGTCAATAGAGCACTTCGCTCTGTGACATGCTTAGAACCACAGGCAGAAGACTGAGCCACACATCAAGTAGAGAAGCTTGTAGAAGCTATCCAGCAACTACAACAACGAATAGCAGACTTAGAGCTTCGCACAGTGCCCGACACTCTGTAGGATGTAAGGGATCAAAGAGAAGCAACTGCCTGAAGCACAGTTGAAAGAATCAAGGGCCTTGCCATGGAATGTAAGCAATTGAGTGATCACAGTGCCCAGACATATGAGCGAATCACTGAGAATCCAGAACTGAAGACACTAGAGTCACAACTCCAAGAGGCAAAGTATCAAACATAAACAATACAGATGCAGTTGAAGCCCTTGTCAGTTGTTGAAAGGATGAAGCGATCCCAAGAGTAACGCATTGCCCAACAACAGGTCCACACCATTTAGAGAAAATTCATGGAAGTGACTCAGAGGCTCCAACCTATACAGGATGAGGCTTACCAATTGTTCACAGAGATTGAAGGCCGATGAGAAGAACTGGAGCAAGTCATCACTGTAGCTGAACATCGCCTAGAGGGACCTGTCAACGAAGAAATCATACAAGAGTTCGCTGAACAGAAGGTCGTGGAAAAATAACAAGTCTAAGCAACTCGAGCCAAGATATAGGCTTTTAAAAACTGAGCTACCTAGACTCGGGATGAGTCACAGGTGAGTGTTGGGGGTCTGTTGGCCCTTAACCAAGTTTTGAAGATCCTTGGTCAGGTTTGACCCATTTTTGGGACTTCAACAGGCTATCGAAGGCGGAGAACAAGATGAAGTGGAGATCGCGAGATCTCGACCCATTTTAGGGCCCTTTTTGGGATTTGGGATTATGTAATGGGTATGGGGATGTCGGCCCATGGGTTTACCCATGCTTAGGCCTATTTTGTAATGTATAAATAAGTAGCTAGGTGAAGTAAGTTGAGACCTACAAGTTCAATCTATGTGATTGAAAGTGTTAAGTGCTGAGTAGAGATTTCTTTTGTGCATATTGTATGAGGCTTGCAGAGCTCAATGCAAGTGAGTGTAAGAGATTGAGAAGAGACTTAGTGTTGTAACCTAGCTCGGGGAAGGAGGATCTAGAGAGGTGCGCAAATCTCTTGTCCTCTGCAGACTAGGGTTTTTGTGGCTCTGTTCATGTAACTAATTGAAGAAGCTAATAAAGAAGATGAAGGGTTGGTTGACGTAGCCCCAGGGTGGGGGTGAACCACATACATGTTGTGTTGCTCTGCGCTGTGCAATGTATTGATGTGTTTATATGTTAATTTGCTTAGTGCTTCGATATAGATGAATGCTAGATAGATATGTTAATGATATGTTCTTAATAGTATGGATGAATATTAGATATGGCTTATGTGAATGTGCTTAGTGCTTGAATATAGTAGATCTAGTTAAATACTTCAATGCTCTGTAATTAGGGTTTAACTACGCTACAAACTAAGACTGGATATTGATGAACTATAACTGCTAAGTGCCCTTTTTAGGTGTTACAGTCATAAATATGTGTCCCAGCTAAGGTTGCAAACATTGGAGTCCCACAACCACCCCTACCTCTACCTCAGGTGAGACTTCATCTGCTTCACAGGTGTTTCTGAAAGGGTCGGTAGTTAGGGTTTTGTTGGTGCGTTGTTGTAGCATTGAACCCTGGTTCTGCCCCTGTGCCAACAACCACCATTATCAATTCTTAAAAATTTAATGGACACACCAGTGCTCTTTTCCACTAAAGATCTAAACTTCTTAAAAACAGTAAATACATCATCAGTTCTCTTCAACATATAGATCCAAACCTTCCTAGAGAAATCATCTATAAAGGTAACAAAGTATGATGATCCTCCATACAAAATAGTAGGGGGTGGTCCCCAAACATAAGAATGGATATAATTAAGGATTCCCTCACTGGTGTGTCTTCTGGTTTTAAATTTCTGCCTATTCTGTTTTCCATAAATACAGTGCTTGCAAAAATATAACTTTAAAGACTTTAGACTAGGAAGTAACTTGTGATCAAATAATACCTTTAATCCTTTTTCGCTCATATGGCCCAACCGTTGATGCCACAATCGAATAGAATTACTGTCATTGTCGGATACAACTGTCACATGATCTAACTCGGTTCTTCTTTCTAACAGAAACAAGTTTCCAACCTTCTTCGCTTTCATAACCAATAGGATTCCTTTATAGACCTTCATAACTCCACCTTGAACAATACTCTTATATCCTCCAGTATCTAAGACTCCTAAAGAGATTAGGTTCTTCCTAAGCTCAGGTACATGTCTCACATCAGTTAGTATCTTAACAGATCCATCAAACATCTTAATTAGAATGCTATCGATTCCTGCTACTTTACATGAGATATCATTTCCCATGTAAACAATTCCATAATCTATAGACTGGTAAGTAATAAACTAGTGTCTATGAAGACACATGTGATTTGAAGCACTTGAATCCAATAACCATAGTTGATCATGACGTGAAACAATATTAATTGTTAAAACTTTATCAATCATACTTGAACCTGTTGATGAACCTGTTTTAGTTGTGTTTTCTTCCTTCGTCTCTTTTGTAGGGTCTTCTTTGGAGGCTTGTTGTCGCTTCCAACAGTCCTTCTTCAGGTGTCCATATTTTCCATAAAACCAACACTTAAGCTTTCTCTTCTGGCCCTTCAAATTTGAACGAGAGAATCCCTCTGAACCTGTCCTCTTTCTTTAGTTCTTCCTCTGATCACCATCACCTTAGATGTAGAGGTTTCTAAATTGGATTTCTTCCTTGTTTCCTCAAACAATAGTGCTCCAACAATAACATCAAACACAATACTTTCTATTGTACTGAAACTAATAGAAGTAACAAAGTGATCCCATGACTCGGGAAAATAACACTAATGTAATTGTCTTGTCTTCAGATTCGAATTCCACTCCCATGCTAGTCAACTAAACTAAGAGAGTATTAAAAATATTTAAATGATCATCTATTTTTGTAACTTCCTTCATGCACAAACTATACAATTGTCTTTTCAGGAAGATCTTGTTCGTCAAGGATTTCGTCATATACAAGCTTTTCAGCTTCGTCCACAAACTGGTTGTGTCTTCTTCGTAACAATGTTGAACAAAACATCATCGACCAAACAAAGACGTATGGCACTCACTCTCGCATCGATCTCTTCACACTCTTCATCTGAAATGGTCACGGGTTTCTTTGATTTTCCCAAAAGCGCCTTCACCACGCCTTGTTGCGCAAGCAAATCGTGCATCTTGACCTTCCAGATCTCAAAATTGTTCTTGCCATTGAATTTCTCAATTTCAAACTTGGCACTTTGAGTCTTTGCCATCTTAGACATTCTCGTACTTCTCAGCCTCAGTTGCTGCAAGTATTACCTCCACTCTTGTTAATCCACCCCTTCACATCCTTGGGCAGCGGACACCCAGTGCTCGGTGTAGAAGGGAGGAGACTGCTCGACCCTGAGCCCACCAGACAAGAGTCTTGCAATTGACGCACCCTTTAAGAGGAGAGGCCAGCGTCGTTTTGAAATTCCGAAAAATTGCAGGTGTAGCTTTGAATCGACGCTCCTTTTAAGAGAGACCAACGCTGATGTGAAATCAGCGCTCCCCACACAAAGAGAGATCAACGCTGATGTGAAATCAACGCTCCCAATGAAAAAATGGCATTGTTGCTCCTCGACGGCACTTCGCGACACCCTCTCATCATTTTTTGTTTTTAACGGCCTCCAACTCTGCTCTGATACCATTTGTTATCCCAGTCATCCACAAAACCTAACTAATACGCAACAGAGACTACAAAAATACATCATATCATATGGCAAAATCGATAAAATAAACACAAAGATTTACGTGGTTCGCCCAACTTTGGGCTATGTCCACCAAGCAAAGGTATCGATCCTTCTCACTTCCATTAATGGAGGTTTTACAGTTTATAACTCACACCCCTCTTCTCACATACATTGAATTAATAATTCGACCAGGTTTACAGCAAACAACTTACTAACATAACAATAAATGCTCTCCTATGCATGCTCCAACGAAATTGACACATACACAACCGAATCCTGAAAGGGAGTTGATGTAGATGATTGTTCCTCGAATCGAGGGGTTTTGTTGTCACATGTTTCAATATGTTTGAGTGGTTAACAAATTTTGAGCAAAAGCTATCACTATTTATAAACTATTTAAAATGGCATCTGCAACATACTAATAGATTGCTCAGTCCATAGTCATTATTGATTAGAAACATTATTGATTAGAAAGCGTGGAATATGGAGCCATCAAATCGCTTGGGATATGGAACCATCCAATTGCCGTGGTTTGTCATTCCTAATCTTATCAAAATTTGGTTGCAAATTTTAATGTGTGATTTTAGCAATTACAAATTGCAATTTTGAACTAATTCTGAACCTACCCAAACACACACTTAAAGTTGTTGCAATTTAAAGCTTGAGCAACGTAAATTCGCCAAGAAAGAAACTTTGTGAAGTCAACAGGCTTGTGCGGCTAACTGGAAAGTTACTGTGGATACACCGGCAATGAGCCGTAGTGCGAGGAACGAATTAGAACAGAGAAGATGGGCACACTAATTACGTCGAAAGGTGTACATCTATTGACAATGGGCAGATTTAATAGGGGTTTAGTGTTTAATAAGTTTAGTGTTTAATAAGTTTTCTATGGACAGGATTAAATATGGCTGGAATATTCTTAGTAGTCACACAAAATAAATGGCTGTGATTTCAATCATTAACTTCCTAGCTATTATAAAGACATCCGTTTATGTGTTTACTTTTTTA